>OVAX01002229.1:7384-32273 GCA_900406405.1 Lepidium africanum
TTTTTTTTTTTTTTTTTTTGTTTGTTTCTTTCTTTCTCCATTGTTGGCCAAAAGGAAACAGAACCTTTCTCCGATTATCCTCATTTATAATTGAAAACAAGGAATTGAGGAAAAGGTTTACTGTTTCTAAGCACATCTATATTCCATTTATCATAATTAGAACATGTAATTTTCTCCTTTTTTCCTTTTATCTTCGGATTGTTTTCTTAGATTCCTGAAGACCCAAATTGAAAAATTTCACCTCTTTGTGTTCTTTTTCTTTCTGGGATCTTTATTTGATTAGATTTGATTCGTTCCCTTTCTGGCATAATGTATCTCACGATGCGGATTTTAGTAATCTTCCTTGTGTTCTGTTTGTTTCATCTCGCATTTGCCGAGGAAAAGAATTTCAGCTCTTACAACCTTCCACGAGCATTGATCTTCGAGACCCACCAGCTCAAGACCGTCGAGGAGAATGTTGTTAATCAGCATTGTGCGAGCTGGAGATTTGCGGTGGAGGCGAACAATCTCTCGCCATGGAAAACCATTCCTTTGGAATGTGCTGATTACGTGAAAGATTATCTGATGGGTAATGGTTACGTCTTTGATATGGAGAGAGTCTCCAAAGAGTCTATGATTTATGCAAGCAGCTTCGAAATTAGCAATGATGGGAAAGATGTTTGGATTTTCGATATTGATGAGACGTTATTGTCAAATCTTCCTTACTATATGGAACATGGTTGTGGGTAATTTGTCTTAAACCCACTTTTTTTACAAGATCTCTAAACAAATTTTGTCGCTTGATTATTGCATTTGATTAACTTTGTCTTTTGTGTTCTGGTTTGTTTATGTGGAGAATTTACAATAGGACAATTCTTAGTAACTGTCAAATGTATATCCTTTGTTGTTTTGCTAAAATTAACCACCGTAATTTGCAGGCTGGAAGTTTTTGATCATTTGGAGTTTGATAAATGGGTGGAGAAAGGGATTGCACCAGCCATAGCACCAAGCTTAAAACTTTACCAAAAGGTTAAAGATTTGGGGTATAAAGTTAACTTACTTACTGGCCGGAGAGAGAACCACCGGGCTGTCACCGTCGGAAACCTTAGGAACACCGGATTCCATAACTGGGACAAGCTTATTCTGAGGTAAACAACACTCAAGTTTCTATTGAAACAGAGGTCACAAGTTTGTATTAAACTCTTAATGCTGATCATCATTGGATTTCGATGGTCTGATGCTTTCATTTGATGCGAACAGATCGTTGGATGATCAGAACAAATCATCGACTGTATTCAAGTCAGAGAAGAGGAATGAGATGGTGAAAGAAGGGTACAGGATCAGAGGCAATTCAGGTGATCAATGGAGTGATTTGTTGGGTTTTGCAATGTCAGAAAGATCCTTCAAACTTCCAAATCCAATGTACTATATTCCTTGAAGAGGAGAAAAACTCTAATTCGACTAATTAGAGCAACCTAGTATTTTTTTAAGTTTCGGTTGCTTTGTTATCACTTGCTGTACTTATATATAATACATACAGTCTGTACTAATGACTGCATCCGTTCTACTTGATAAGCTTTTATGCTTAATACAAAATATACTAGAGATCTCTGATCATTTCAGAATGGAATTAAGAGAAGCATTGTGATTTCCTTGATTTAAGGACTTTAGCGTCTCATTGCGGAAGCTTTCTTAATAATGCCCAAAAGCCTTATAGCTCTTCGGACTGGGAATGTGTGTCTATTATGCAGAGGAATTGAAAGAGAATCCCAATCGAAAAATAAGCGGAGCCAATGGCTTGATCATAATGCTGCTTTCCAATTTCGAATTTTTATTCGTTTTTATGACTAGTGTATAAAAGCTAATTGTTTCAACTAATATATGCAATCAAACCAAAAAGTTAAAACGGGAGTATTAAAACTTAAATGAAATTAAGACATCAGTCTGCACATAACAAGACCTTTTACAAGTAGACAAACCACTTAAGTACAACATAACGTTTACAAATTACAATAAGAGAAAAGAAAAACATGGTACCATCTGACAAAATATGTAGAAACACACATAAAACATTACTTAATTATAACAAAGAGAAAGAAACTCTGATATCGACTTTTATTATATATCCCCCTCGATAAAATTCTAAACACCTTATTACTCACTAAACTCGAGACAACCCCCGACATCGGAGTTATTGGACTGTGACGCGATGGTAGTGTGGGTAATTTAAGAAGTGTGCTGGGTTCCACGGGTTCTGTCACGGTCGTGTTCCGTACCAGTATGTCCTGTATGTCCCCACCTGTCTTTTATGTCCTGAGCTTTGCTTCCAAGCTTCATCCTTGCACTGTCCAACCTATCTGATCCCTGTGGGTGCTCTCCTGTTGCGTACCTATTTACAATCAAACATGTATCCATCATACTAAGTATTGATCTACACACAAACATAATAAGCTAGCAAGCTCAAATCTTGTATATGTTCATAAGAAGGATCCATATTTTGAGCATTGAATCTTTTGTATTGTTTAAACAGGCCCTTGGTACAAACTACCCCCGAGGCCACATTTTCTAAAGCGTGGAGCTTAATGTGACATTGTGTAAGCCACAGAAAACTAACACATGCATGCACACATATACATGAGGACTAGAAGATGTATAGATAAGTGCTTACTTGTAGATCCAAGAGAAAACAGTTATAGCTGCAATACCAAAACCACCAGAGGAGAGAAAGCCAGTGATGAGCATTGCAACAGTGATAAGAGCCGGGACAAGGATTGGACTGAAGATGACGAGCAGAGGAGTTGCGACAGTCAAAGCAATGACTGTTCCGACAAGGGTAAGGCTAGAGAGCACAAGGAGAGAGCCACCGGCTGTGACAGCAGTAGCAGCTTTAGCTATCTGCCTAGACTTGGAGTAGTCTGATCCTCGTCCCATCTGGTACTGGTCTCGTCCAGTCATCTGGTATTGGTCTCGGTCACGGCCCAACATAGGGTACTGGTCTCGGCCCATGATATCGTGATGAGTTGTTCTAGCTGTATCCGCCATTTTTAGCTTTTTTGTTGACTTGAAAAATTCAAGAAGAGATTGAATGAGAGATTGATCAAGAGAGAAGGATGCGTATATATTTTGGAAGAGGTAGAAGCTGTGAAATTGATTACATATATCAAGAGAATAGAAGTGGAGAGAGTCACGTGTCAATGGGGTCATCATGCACTGGTTCGACACGTGTTAATGGCTTCACCATGCAGGAGTTGCATGTGTAAACGAGATGGGTCTACTTGAAGACACGTTTGTTTTTTTATGTCTTCTTCGAATTGTGGCGTTGGCATTGAACCGAACGTAAAACCCGATAACGGATCTCTAGACTCGTCTTTATAGTTTGGGCCTTCAATGAATTTCTTCTAAACGGCCTACTATTGACGGCAACTTTAACAACATGGGACGTCGAAGGCCTTATTTTGTAACGATTTAATGAATTGCTTTTTCTGTCAACTAATAAAATGTTTAAAACCTGGTTTACTGCCGCTTACTAATTTTAGAATAAACTAGTCAAAAAAGGAAAAATATGAAAAAGGAAATAATGAGATAATGGTGAATTTTGCAATGGGAACTCCAAAGACAAAGCATGTTGGTATTCTAGGCCTGGCCTTTCGGTTTAACCCGAATTGGATCGAATCGGCCGAATCGAAATTTTTGGTTTTTGGTTCGAGTTTAATAAAAAACCGATCAGAACTGATTTAATTTTAAATTCGGTTTTTGGTTCGGTCGGTTCGGTTACCCAGAACCAAATAATTTTCTAAAAAACCAAAAATTTAGTTTTTAACCGGATTTTCATATATTTTAAACCAAAAAATAAAAATAAAAACGAAAAAAACCGAAAAATTCGAAAAAATCCGTAAAACCGAACTGAGAAAACTGAACTGATGTAATTAATTTAAACACCGAACCGAACCGAAATAATTTTTGGTTTATTTTAGAACTGATTTTCAAAAATCTAAAAACCCGAGAACCGAATAAATCGAACCGTTCAATTTAGTTTGGACAGAATGCCAGGCCTATGGTATTCTATTCGGATTTGAAAGTTCTGTTGTGGATAATGGTGAATATGATTCCTCTCTAATTTCTGGAAGTTGAGTTTACCATGGGCGCCTTAAACTAATGAAAATGATGGAGTCTTAAGAAAATTAGTCTACTTTTTTTTTAAAGTATATCTCTTCATTGTATATTTTTATCAACCTTAATTAATAAAATAATGAATCTAAATATGGGATCCACAAAATCACCATTTTTGTATAAACTTATAGTCATATAATTTGTTTTGTGGTTAAGAGTACTAAAAATTAAAATTACATAATATACTCTGAATAAACTACTTAGTTGAAAAAAGTCTTTTAGATATAGGAGAAAAGTGGGCCAAACAAAAAGATCATCAATTATCTTTTTAAACACTGTAATCAACTACAAACTCTGCCTTCAAAATCTGAATTGAAATGAGATATGTTGTAGTCCAAAGCAGAGCTTCAAGAAATGCAAAAACAAGAGGTCTTTTCTTATTCTCTTTATTGTATTTCACATTCTTTAAAATATAGGATTATGCACTAATCTACCAATGCCATGATTTTGCTTGAAATTTTTCCTTTGTAGTTTTCCATTTTGGGTGTTATATATTGCCTTTTGTTGAAGAAAATATAATGCGGAAGTTTTTTATTTTTAATTATCAATAATGGAGAAGTTTTTTTACTAATTTTGCTAGTTTGTTTGAGATTTTAAAATATAATGAGATTTTAAAAAGTAGAATAAAAGTGAGATAATGTGTACAGGAATTTTGCCTTATTGGCAGAAGTCATCGTATGTATTATCGTAAATTCTAGGTGCTTGAAGAACTTTTAGATACAAATAAGCCCATTCGTCTTTTAAAGCATTCAATTTCCCCACGTCACTGCTTCGATAATGCAGGTCCTTGTAGTCTCTCCTCCGTTCATCTCCGCCGCTTCTCTTTCCAAACCTCTTCATTCTCTTTCTAAAGCCGCACTCCCTCTCTCTAGAGCCAAACACATTTGCCCTTTTCCTCAAACCTCTCGACTCATCTCCGTCTACAAACCCCCGATGAACAACCTTCTTAACAAGCTCGGTTTCGGGTCTCGTCCCCAAGCCCAAGTCGACCCAGCTTCCGCCGCAATTGCTCAAGGTCCCGACGATGATGTTCCTTCTGCAGGTCAGCAATTCGCGCAATTCGGCGCCGGTTGCTTTTGGGGAGTGGAGCTCGCTTACCAGAGGGTTCCTGGTGTGACTAAGACCGAGGTTGGGTATAGTCATGGGCTCGTTCACAATCCAAGCTACGAGGATGTCTGTACGGGTACTACGGGGCATAACGAGGTCGTTAGGGTTCAGTATGATCCTAAAGACTGCAGCTTTGAGAATTTGCTCGGTGTCTTCTGGGATCGCCATGATCCAACCACCTTGAACCGCCAGGTGATTTTGCGTTTTTTTTTTTCCCTTTAAAACTGAACTTTATTGCATCTCGATTAATGTCCGTTGAACATGTTAGGAAGCCTCTGTTCGTTTTCGGTTCTAACATACATTTGGATTTGTTAGGTCTCAAGACAGTAACTATTGACTAAGCTGTTATGTCCTTAAACTGAAATGCTAGACACTTACCGTTTAAACTTCTTAGTCCGGTTCATGTTTGATTATGTGCAAATGACATTGCCATTTCCGTCTCCGATCTTCTCTGTTTTCAGTGAGATCTTTTACTGAGTCTGAGGATGAGTCATCTGTTGTTGGTTCTTCACATCTTACTGACTTTTGTGTGTTGATCGAGTAGGGGAATGATGTGGGAACACAATATCGGTCAGGAATATACTATTACACAGACGAGCAAGAGAAGATAGCTCGTGAGTCCCTTGAGAAACAGGAGAAGGTTTTGAACAAGAAAATTGTGACAGAGATACTTCCCGCCACAAAATTCTACAGAGCTGAAAATTACCACCAGCAATACCTTGCAAAAGGTGGTCGCATGGGTTTCAAACAATCAGCTGAGAAAGGTTGCAAAGATCCAATCCGATGCTATGGCTAAGAAACTACTCAGTCGTTACTCAGAAACATTAAAAAAAGTGAGTTATTTCATGAAAATACACTACCCTGTAGATCACATTCTTGTCTTGTCTGTCATTTGGCATTATTATAACCAATGGTGATGTTGCATCATATGTTTTATGTGAATGTTATGATACTTTTTTTTCTTTGTGGTATAAGAAACAGCAATAAGTTGTGATACAGTCAACATGTTTGGCCACTATTCAGATTTATTATATGATGGTTTGTTCCATGAAACAATCCAAAAGCTTATGGTCACAGCATTGGGAGAATTCCACCAAAACAGATTCAATGGATTTCAACCTATGAAGTTCGCTTTTCCAATTACCTTTGTTATATACCAAAATTAGGAAATTGAGAGCATTTCCTGACCCGTTTGTTCAATACATATGAACGTATTGAGACTATACAATCACATCTAGAATCTCAAAGTGATTTGTACTGTTCGATTAAGCGTGATGCATGGAGACGTGATGTTGGAGCCACCGTGCATCCTAGACTATGGAGGAAAGCGATCTACCATTTTAAAAACGTAAACAAAAATGTATCATCTTCTAGTTTACCAAAAACTCAAGATTGACTAAAGTATAGTACAATGCGTTAGAAAAATTGTACGATGCTCTTACCTGTTTACTCGTTGCTTCAGATGTGCTCATTGAGTTTTCAATTCTCAGTTTCTGGAAATGCTCCTGTTTCTCGCGAACTATTTGAGCCCGTGTGTCTGGAGGAAGTTGTTCCCACCTAAGTACCTAAAATTCGGAAGAGTACAAAGGGGCATGAGCACCACAATCTTACTTTTCGTTTTTATCAACTCACCAGCGTGTGACAATGTTTTCATCGAATGATATGCTTACCTCTTCTGCATAGTGGAACGCTTCCTCGGATGTCAATAATGATTTAAGTGCTCGTAAGACATCCTAACAAAATAGTGCAGCATCCGGTCAGTCACCAATACAAATTTTAACACTATGGAAATTAAATAAATAAATAAAACAAACAAGAAACGACTCTATCGGTTTGTTTCAATAATAACGTTGACAAGATCTCATATAGTTCGAGGTATACAACCTTGTGTTTATTCTTCTTGATGGCCAGACGTTCACCAATCACAAACCTTACCTGCGTGTACGCAAAAATTGACACTAAAGGTAAGCTAAGAACATTGCTTGGCGCTTACTTGGTTGATCAAGAACAGTTGCAGAGTATTTGATACTCACCTTGTCAATCAGCCTCTTTGGCTCCTGGAATGCTCGTTTCTTAGCCCAGCTGTGAAATAAGTGAGAGACAACTGATCTAACCTCCACGTCAAACCTGTTGAGGATAATAGTTCTACACTTGAATGAAGAGCCACACCAAAGAGTGCCAAATTGATAGTTATGTTGGTTTTAAGCATGTAACCTCTTAAGAAAGTTGTTCCCATTGAGTGCATACGCTACTTCTATTGACTCATCGGAGGCATCATCTACTGGAATGTTCATCACATCGTTGTCTGTTAATTTACTGTCCTCATGCTTCATTTCTGTTCCAAAACTAGAGACACTCTGCTCAGTCTTGTTTGGAAGATTTTGATAAACTTTGCTGCAGTCATATGTGCTCACGTCTCCCTACAAAACATTATTGAGAGTTCTTGTCAGTGCTATCACACTATCATGCACTAAGTTGCAAACAAACTGAGAGCTGAACCTGTAAAAGATGGCCGGGAATCTCTTTAAGAAATCGTGTGGGTTGGAGCACCTAGATGTAACATCATTAGTCCGAGACAAAGTTCATGAGAACGAATTCACAAACCAAGTGTAAACTAACCTGCCAGTTTGAATCCACTGTCACGTACAAAAAAAATAATTTCTTGCGAGCACGAGTCATAGCAACATACAGAAGGCGGCGTTCCTCCTATACTTAAAATAAATAATGCATGGTTAAATAAATATATTGTAGAGTTCACAGAGTTAGGAAGTGGATAGTTAATGAAAGACTTCGTAAGAAGGAAAAGCGCTACCTCAAGTGATGCTCCACCCTCTGTTGCATTGCCGTTAGACTCATGTAATAGGGGAATCTCGTTTTCATTAGCCTGTTTAGCAAAATTTAGATTCAATGTATACTTTTTCCATTGGTATTCATATAATGCTAGGTCCATAATTGCCAACAACCCGGCAAAGAAATCCAGAGAGGATGATACCTTGACTATGAAAACTACGTCCCACTCCAGACCTTTAGACTGCATAAGACATACAAGATATATAAGCTGATATTTCTATTACTACCTGAAGCAGGTAATCCTAACACCAACGGATAATAAATACTGGACTGCTCGAGTGGATGGCAAACACCTGATGAATGGTGGTTAGTGTGACAGAGTTTTCATTGTCATGTCTTCTTGCTCGAAAATTTTCAGTTTCACGCTCGGATATATAGTCGATAAATAAATTAAGTTGAGTGCAGCCAGCCTTTTCTTTGATTGCATCCACTTCTCCTCCAGTTGTAGAGCAATGAGTGGATAGAAACTCAGCTACATCATCCATTAAGTATTGGAGTACCTGCAAAACAAAAAATCATTTCCCAGAACATTTAAAAGATACGTACGGGAAAAAAGATTATCCAAAGTTTATGAAGAGAAATCCACATACAGATCTAAGATCATTGTCTTCATTGAGCAGTTTTCCTCCATCGTTATCCACAACTGCTCGTTGCTCAAGAAGATATTTCTAGAAGTTGAAACAACATAAGAATTGGGTATTATATTGCACAAAGAGACATACAGAGTTCCTAGGAAAGACAAAGTAGAACTTCGAAGGAAGGCCATGTGAACATAAGTTATCTTTCAGTCAGAAATCTATCTGCCTATAATCACAAAATCTATACACTTTCAAGAATGATAATGATAATGGATTGTCAAGTATAAGGTCCATTTTTAATATATTTATTTCGCTTATCATAATTTTGTTTCCAAAATTGCATGCACGCTTTACTATATGACTCTGGAGATGACAGTCTAGGGAAAAAGTTTAACCATGTTATCAATCAAGACAGAAAAACTAATTACCTGCGGTATCATATTTGCCACACATGTTACTACAGCTGAAAGAGATTGTTCCTGCAAATAATTAAGATGTAAGGGAATAGGAGTGCTAAGCTGAAACTGGCAATGATCATATTCACCTATTGTTAATTGCGTTAATAGAATTTTCAAGGACGGGGAAACAAATATTTTACCCTATCAACCAGCTTTGCTACCATATCAAGAGTTTGCAACACTTTACGTCCCTGTGTAAGCTGGTTCCTGAGGTCAAATTAAACGAACCTAAGAAGCTTAACAGGAAAGATAGATAAACATAACAATCAGTGAGAGGATATAATTTGAAGTATCCCATTCATAGAATATGTATATACGCATAAATATTTATATACACACCCATGTCACTAACATCTGCTTGGCAAAACGACCTATATGTATCACTGCAGTATGCATCATGAGAATAGAAGCAGACCCATACACATTTATAAGAGAAAACTTGTATTGTTTTCCTAGTTGGTAAAACGGAAGCAAACAATACTCTCAATTCGGAATGAATACTAACGCAGTATTATATACTGCTTTCTTAATGTATTTCATCCGGCAATACCTCTTAAAGGTACCAGAAATCTTGGCACTGAAGATATCACTTGCCGCTGAAATGAAGCTGCATTTCCGACTAGAGGAGATTTTGTCAATATGTTCTATAACCTGCAGGCAGTGGTAAGTAAGTTGATTACAATCAGCATATGTCCTGATACCGTAAGCTGAGAAAGAAAAATTAAATTATCGATAAAGCATGCAAATGAAATCAAACATGGGCAAATGAGATACAAACCCTTTTCTTTTCATCTTTCTCAAAAGGAAGTAATGCCTTGAACACTCGCCGATAAGAAGCATCATCACACTCGGAACATGTTGTTCTCAGCATGGCCAAAATGATACGGACAACCTAACATGGACAAAGTTTATAGTTGTCATGTCCAGTAGATGGAGTTTATTGTCTTAAATGTTTGTAGCTAAAATAATCATGTGGAGGAACTGTCTGTGTCGATCATTGAGATACCTGGAGATCTTAAATGTTTGTAGCTAGGTATGAAGTAATATACCTTTTTCCTATAGAATGCAATACCATGAACGTTAAATGGTATTTTTCTCTGGCGGAAAGCATTTTGGAACACTTTACCTGACACCTGAGTAGTGATACATTCGTTATTTACCAACACATAAGTATAGTTGGTAGTGATTTTAACATTTTGACAAAATGTCAAGGCAAAAACAAAGGACTGACCTGCCTCCTGTAAAGAATGGCAATATCCCCATGGGAACAAGGTGTTGAGCCATCATTAGTGATTTCAATTATTTTGTCAATAACAAATGCACACTGTGCTTCCTCATTATGGCATTCCTTGACAGTAATCTATACAGGATAACACATGATAAACTTAAACCTGTAGCAATTAAATGATGCATTTCTTATAGAGACAACTGCAACTTGCCTTGTTTCCCTGAGAGTTTTCAGAAGAAATGCTTTTTGACTGGCACCGCTTCAGATTGTTTTTTATGATAGAAGACGCAGCTTCAACAATATGACGGGAGGAGCGATAGTTTTTTATAAGTCTGACCTGAATCAGAAGCAGTAAGGTGAGTTTTAAGCATCCACAATTCAAGGTTTTGGTTCATTGAGCTTCTAAACTCATGTGGTATAATCGGAGTCCTTGGAAATTAATTGCACGTGAGATCTTGGAAAAACCAAACCTCTTTGTAGTTTGGGAAATCTCGGCGAAATGAATCAAATCCTGAACTGTCCGCCCCGTTAAAACCAAAGATGGACTGCAAGAAAAGATGCATTGTACTTCTAGTTTTGAATTATCAAGTGAAATTTAGTAATTTTTGTTATAAAAGAACGCACCTGATCATCATCACCAACAATAGTTATGTGATTATGAGATCCTAGCATTCGTAGAAGCTTGTACTGCATTGTGCTAGTGTCCTGGAATTCATCAACTATGATCGCTTTCCAGGTATCTTGGCATTCCTTGAATACTTTAATCAATTGCAGCAAATAGACGACGTAAATACAAGGAAATCTTAAGCGTCATAAAGCTTATATACATAAAAATTATCTATGTGGCTTCACCTTCAGGAAAGTCAGAGAGCAGAGTCACCGAACAACTGATCAAATCATGATAATCCAGGGCATTACAAGCTTTTAGGATATCATTGTAGTTTCCAAAAATTTTAGCCTGTATCAGCACCAGTACAGGATCATGTCACATGAACTAATTCCTAGTAGAGATGCCTTAAACAGTTTTAAGCTGACTTACTCCTATCTCATTACCCATCCTTCGGCACTCCTCTGGAGTTTTACCCGAAGCTTTTCCCTGAAATGGGGAAACAAGATAAAAACAACAAATGATAAGAGACAACTTGTATGTTAAAGGCAGGAAATATGCACTGTTAATAGACCATAAAATAAACAAATCATATCAATTCTTCATGTATTGGCAACCTGGGTCACGAATTTTTGCCATTTTTTTGATTGATCCTTAGCATATTCAGGACATACTGCTTCTGCTCCATTTGGACCTTCAGACTCGGATACACCAGAAGTCCTGCGTTCATTCTTCTTTTCCTCCTCATATAGTCGCACTGCTTCTATTATTGCTCTTCTTTGTTGCCCATGTCCATACACTGAAAATTCAGATGTACGTTGTAACCTGTGACAGTAGGAAAGGTATAGGTACATGAATCTTAAAATTGAAAGATGTCAGCAAGTCATATCTAACAAATAATCTCAAACAAAACACATGTAAACGAATCAGTGAAATCGCCAAGCCTGCTTTGCAGGAAATAACAAGTACAAAATTCATCAATAAATTTTGTTTTCAAGTATTATTTCCATGTACTGTCCCTACAGTCACCAACTTAAAAACATAAGTTTCAGTGATGAGAATTAATCATTTCTTGTCTTCAACCTACATTAGACTCGAGATTAATCACCAAAAGAAGGTTTCAAAAATATAGCAAACAATCTCAATTCATATTCTCACTTGTCTGCATGCATCCGACAAAGCTGCAAGGAAAAAGAATGGAATGTACTAATTGTTATGTCTTTCGCAGCTTTCTTTCCAGCAAATTTTCCTATGCGTTCCCTCATCTCAGCTGTTGCTGCGGTAGTGAAAGTCATCGCAAGGATATTTGATGGTTGTAGACCCTAATAAGTTAAAAAGAACACAAATTTAGAACATAATTTTGAACGGAAGATATTTCAAAATAATTTAGGGAAGATAGTTAATAGTACCTTATTGAGCAACACTAAGACACGGCCAACCATGGTGGAAGTCTAACATGGGAAAAGGAATAATTAACACTGACTGTATACCATGAAAACCTACACAAATTCTTGCCTCGTACGTAAATAAGTCTACTAAATACCGACCTTTCCACTTCCAGGACCAGCAATAACCATCAAAGGAGTTGAAATCTCACTACACGCAGCATCCCGCTGTCTATCATTTAAAGACTGCATTAATTTTGAACACTCATCAGGCATGCAAGTGATCTCTGCAGGATCAGTGGCAATGGCAGTTTCTTCACTGAGCTCCAGTTTGACATTGGAGTCGGGCTCAAAAGTTTTAACAGTCCTAAAACAATCGAGGTCACTACTCTTATTATCTTTGGACGGCGTCGGAGTTATGCTGATACTTGGAGTTTGACATGCTATTTTTCTCGCTGACTGTTCACAGATAAAGTCAATCTCTGCTAAAATAGAATCATCTATCTCATCATCAAGAAATGAAGAAGTGGAGCAACTGTAGCTTAGTGTAACCATTTCTGGCTCCTTTTGGGGAGTTACAAATGCTTCTGATGAAATTTCGTTGTCCCCAGATATCTCCGTCTGAAAAGCATTAATGACATCTTTATCCAGATCAACCCTATGAGACGGGGTGCTCATGCCACAAGGATAACTATCATCAGATGACTCAAATTCTGGTTTAAAGCGTTTGTAAGGTGTATTCGATGATAACTCCATAAGAGGAGTTCTAATGAAGTTAGCATGATAAGAAGGGGATTCAGTACCCTTTGAATCCTTGATTCTGCAATGCCAAACACAGAATCTAATTAGATTTATAGGAAATCCCTCACCACATATTATGAAGCCATACCAATTACCAAGATTTGATAAAGAATGAATGAAGGGTATAACATGAAACAAATTTGATATGCACTTGACTAATTAGACATCTTGTACTCACTTTGAAATACCAAATCCAATGCCAAAAGCATAACAAGTGAAAGAACAAGGGGTCACTCTACTACAACATCAGAAATTTGAAAATTAAACCCATACCTTATTAAAGAGAAGTCTGTAAGATTTACGGAAATTCCAGAAGATTTAAGATCAAATCAAAAGTATGAATAAATTAGAAAGAAAAAGCACCAGACCTTTGAGGAAAAGGATTGGAGAAATTAGCTGCATTTTCAGGTGGTCTTTTGCGGTCAAGGAGCGGCTTGGTGGCACTGAATCTTTGAGAAATATGATCAAGATTGTACTCTTGATTCCACATTCCTCTGTTCGGCGGGTGATTCTCCATCTTCCCCAATAGCTTCACCGAGAAAGAGTGGGAAAATTCGAATCAGACAGACTGGGAAAACCTAAACCCCTTTTCTGGTACAGAGGATCTCAGTTGGGCCACGGGCCCACGTGGGCCCTTTGTTTATGAAGAATAAAATATTTTATTGGATCCTTTGTCATATAATTTATATGCTTTTGGTTATGGGCGAGTGGATGGTGGCTAAAATTTAATTGAAAATAAAAGTCAAGCCTTAAAGTCAAAGTCAACACAATTAAACTACAAGTGAAGGAACAATTAAAATCTCAACTTGCTAATTTATTTTATGCAGGAGACTACTTCAACTTGGTTCGCAAAAAGGTCTTCAGAAACACAGAAGCCAAAAGTCGCCGTCCTCTCTGTTCAATACATCTTCTTCTAAACTTTGAATGCTTAGTTGCAACAACTCCTCCGATCAGTAATCTCCATTTTTGGGAAACAGAGGGTGGAAACTGGATAACCTGAGAAAGTAAAAGGCGCCCTTAATTTAGAAAACAAAACGAAAAAGATATGGCCTTTCTGGTGGACTGCTCCAGCTGTCGTACGCCGCTTCACCTCCCTCCCGGAGCCACCCGAATCCGCTGCGCCATTTGCCACGCTTTCACTCTCATCGCACCCCATCCCCATTCTCACGTGCCGCCGAGCCCCGTTCCTTTCCACAGTTCATCTCCGGCACCATCACCTTCCATATACCCACCGCCTGCAGTGTCCCCGTTTACACATATGCCGCCTGCACCGTCCCCATTTCCTCATACACAGCTTGCACCGCCACCATTTGCTCATACGCTGTCTGCAACTTACTCGTTTCCTCAGACGCCGCCTACACAGGATCCATCTACTCACGTGCCGCATGCACCGTCCCCATATAATCACGCGCCACCTGGTCCTCCACCGCCAGTACACGGACAAAAGCGGGCAGTGATCGTCGGAGTTACTTATAAGAACACAAAGAGCGAACTGAAAGGATGTATCAATGACGCAAACTGCATGAAATTCATGTTGATGAAGCGTTTTAAATTCCCTGAATCTTGTATTCTTATGCTCACTGGTATTATCTACATTTTTCATATTTTCTTCATTATTACAAATTCTTGTGGCTAATCACTTAATTTGTAGTTTATAATTTTATATGATATATAATCTTCAAATATGATCATTTACGTAAGTGTTAAAATGATATAGAAGAAGAAACGGACCCACTAAGATGGCCAACGAAGAACAACATAACAATGGCGATGCATTGGCTAGTTCAAAGCTGCAAACCGGGAGACTCCCTCGTCTTCCATTTCTCTGGTCACGGCTACAACCAGAAGGACTACAACGACGACGAGGTCGATGGTTTTGACGAGACTCTTCTCCCAATGGACCACTTGACTTCAGGTGTCATAGTGGACGATGAAATCAATGCTACAATCGTACGGCCTCTTCCTTATGGAGTCAAGCTCCATGCCATCGTTGATGCTTGTCATAGTGGTACCGTCTTGGACTTACCTTACCTTTGTAGAATGGACAGGTACGAACCTACTTTGCATAATGTGCTTGTGTTGGTTACAATTTTTACTTTTCTAAATTAGGTTTGAAAAAATTAGACCATAGCTATAACAATACAAAATAAGGAACTACTTATGTATAGTTCTTATAACCCTTTTTCACTGATCCTTCGATTTAGGAACCAAAAGTATGAATGGGAGGACCATCGGCCTGAGTCAGGAATGTGGAAAGGTACAAGTGGCGGTGAAGTCTTCTCTTTCACAGGCTGCGATGATGACCAGACCTCAGCTGATACTAATGTATAGTATAGTAACTCTAAATAAACGTAAGTAGATACATTTTCATTTTACAAGCTTTAAGACAAACAAAATCGTGAATGCAACGCAGCAATTAGCTGGGAGTACGTGGACAGGGGCAATGACGTATGCATTCATTCAGGCCATAGAACGTGGACTTGGGACAACTTATGGAAGCTTATTGAATGCAATGAGATCAACAGTTCATGAGATCTTCGACAAAAACAAAGGTAGAGAGCTTGTGGGTGTTGAAGGCTCTGATCTTCTCACTACTCTTCTTGGTTTGCTCATCTTAGGTGCTGCTCCTCCTGATGCTGAACTTAACCAAGCTCCTCAAATAACTCAGGTGATTCATTTATCTATATGTTACTTTAAGATCAAATTTAATAAATGACACTTGAACATATATAAGATTAGAACCTGACTTATATATTTTGTAACCACCGCAGGAACCACAGTTAAGTGCTACGGAAGTATTTGACGTGTACGAGAAGACTTTTGCTTTATAATGTTACCTTGGGAGACCATAGTTCAAATGTTTCAATTTTACCATTATTTTTTATTCTTATTACTTTTGTCGAAATTTCCTTGAACTTACATGAGCTTGTCACCATTACCATTCACAAATTGTATATTAATTCACTTAAATTTTCAATGAAACATCAATATATATATATATATATATATATATATTAATTATAATATGTTCGTCTCACTGTTTCCACTTATTAATCTACAAAGTTCTAGAAATTTGATAAGATAGGCATAATTTGTACTTGGTATGAAGGTTTCAATTTGACTAAATGAACATGTACGATACAGTATGACTGCAATAATATATAGAAGGAATTACTCAAATAAGGTAATTATCGAAATAATTGATTTATTATGTGATCCTTATTCCTTATAAAGATATGTGTCAATATTATTATTCCACATTCCTATGTTCTCCAGTAGAAAGAGTGGGAAATTCGAATCAGACAGACTGGAAAAACCTAAACCCTTTTCGGGGTGGAGAGGACCTGAATTGAGCCTTGGACCCATGTTGGCCCAAATGGAGTTTTGTAGTCTTGTAAACTTTTTTGATTTTTTCCCTGAAAAAAGTGAAACAATTTTGGTACCACAACAGTGAATTCTCTGATCCAAAATCTGTTCTCTAATACTTTGTGATTTTTCCAAAAAACACTTCTTACAAAATTTAAATTCAACTGTATTGGTCTCTTATCTTATTTGTTTGGATCCTTTATTTTGGAAAGAAAAAGAGCTAGCGCCGTTTGGGAGTTCAGATAATTTAATTCGTTGTGTATACTATTCAGTCATGTTTTTGGTTACAAGCTAGTATGGAGAGGCTAAAAGTCAAGCAAACTCATTAAAATCAAAGTCAATTACAGTCTAATTAGTTCCTTATGTACTTATCTCTGGGGAGACGACTTCAATTTGGTCCAAAGTCTTCGCTAATAATGCAGCCTAAAGCCGTCGTCTCTTACTCGGCACTTTCTTCTTTTAGCTTATTGGCATCTTCTTATAAACTTCCAATGCATAGTTCACAGTTTTGATAATTAACTCTGCAATCCTCAGAAAAATAAAGGAAGGAACTTTTAATGAAAGAAGAAATGGTGTTGCTAGTGGATTGTTCCAGTTGTCGTACGCCGCTTCAACTTCCTCCGGGAGCCACCCAAATCCGGTGTTCTATTTGCCACGCTTTCACTCTCATTGCTTCCGAACCCCGTTACTATTCTCACGCACTGTCGAGCCTCATTCCTTCCATCTACCCGCCTCCAGAACCGTTCTCTTATACTCACGCGCCGCCAGTACCGTATCCGTTTACTCACGCGCCGCCGCCAGAACCGTATCCGTTTACTCACGCGCCGCTTGTACCCTCGTCGTATAATCAAGCGCCGACGTTACCGTCTCTGTATAATCTCGCGCCACCGGGTCCTCCACCGCAAGTACATGGACAGAAGCGAGCAGTGATCATTGGGGTTACTTATAACGGTGAGAATGAACTCAAAGGATGTATCAATGACGCAAAACGCATGAAGTTCATGTTGATGAATCGTTTTCACTTCCCTGAATCTTGCATTCTTATGCTCAATGGTATTATTCTGTTCTTATACTTTCTTCATCATAGTTTTAAGTTTATGAACATGGAAGTAATTTTTATAAGTGTTCAAATGTTATAGAAAAAGAAACGGACACACTGAAGTTGCCAACGAGGCAAAACATAACAATGGCGATGCATTGGCTAGTTCAAAGCTGCCAACCAGGAGACTCCTTAGTCTTCCATTTCTCTGGTCACGGCAATTATCAGAAGGATGATGATGGAGACGAGATGGATGGCTCAGACGAGACTCTTCTCCCGATGGATCACTTGACTTCAGGTGAAATCGTGGACGATGAGATCAATGCTATTATGGTACGGCCTCTAACTTCTGGAGTCAAGCTTCATGCCATTGTTGACGCTTGTCATAGTGGAACCGTCTTGGACTTACCTTATCTTTGTAGAATGGACAGGTACGTGCTAGCTATAAGCCTAGAGTATCAGCTTCCAATTCAAAATGACTTGTATACTTTTATCTCTTATATGTTACGTTAGATTTCAAAGTTAAGATTATAGTCCATTATAGATTAACAAAAGGAACTACTAATGTATAGTTCTTTAACCCTTTTTCACTGATTTAGGATCGGAAAGTATACATGGGAGGACCAATATCAGTCTCGACCAGAAATGCGGAAAGGTACAAGTGGCGGTGAAGTCTTCTCCTTCACAGGCTGTGATGATGACCAGAAGTCAGCTGACACTAATGTATATATACCTAAAACCATTCATCTTGTTTCCCTGAGATGTTACATTAGTAACTCTATATAAACGTATGAAGATACCTTCATTTAACAAGCTTTAAAATGGATGCAATCGCAGCAATTTTCAGGGGGTACTGAGTGGACAGGGGCAATGACGTATGCATTCGTTCAGGCCATAGAACGTGGCCTTGGGACAACTTATGGGAGCTTATTGGCTGCAATGAGATTAACGATTCATGAGACAATGAGCAAAAAAAAAGGTATAGAACTTGTGAAAATGGAAGGTCCTGAAAGTCTCACGTCTCTTCTCGATATGCCCAGCTTACGTTCTGCTCTAAAAACTCAGGTAATATATTACTTTAATATCAAATTTGACAAACATTACTTGAACATCTAAGATTAGAACCTGACTCAGAGATTGTGCAATATATATTAGCCACCGCAGGAACCACAATTAAGCGCTAACGTGAAATTTGAGGTGTACGAGAAGCCCTTCGCTTTATAATATCACCTCTAAAGAAGAATGATAAAGAGAATAAAATTTCAGAAGATCAATCAAATACTTTATTCAGCTTTGGGTGAAGAATGAAGATATATGAGGCATGATCATATATTGGCTTTTTCATTAAATGAAAGAATATATTTTGGAATTTTTTATCAAATTGTACATCATCTTCCATGAACATTCCATCAAGTTGTATACTTGTATATGTTTCAAATTTATCATTATTCATCTAATTTTTTGAAATTAATAATTATATGTCTCCTATTAATTGTTCTTTATATTTTTTTCTCTATAAAACTCAAAATATTCAATGAAATATTCAAACATTATTATTTAGAATTTATTATTTCATTGTCTTTCATCTAGACATTTCTTCGCATTAATCTACAAAATTCTAGAAACTGGATAAGATAATTTGTACTTGGCATGGTAGTGAAGGTTTAAAATGACATAGTTTGACTAAAGAAACATGCATAATATTCTAAATAAATTTTGACTGCAATAATATATAAGATCATGCAAAAAATATTCTTTAAAAAGCAAATAAAACTACCTAAGATAACCCATAAATTATCATAATTCAAAGAACTTAATTAATAAATTTATCTTAGGTAATAATTTTTAATTTACAAAGTTTATGACCTGTGGTTTCTTATCAATAATTATCAATACAAAGATGACGACATAATGAGTCAATATGTGCCACGAAGCTATGAAAAAATGTACTACAGAAAAAATAAAATGATAGTACACATGATACGTCGTGTTGCCACATGTACGACTCAACACAAAATCATAAAGCAAAGCCAATCTATCCATAAAACCCAAAACACAGATTTCACTGGCGTGTGCTCTCCTCACTTGCCTTCAATCTAGAGGTTCTCATTCTATCTCTTACTCTCTCTTTTCTTGTTTGTCCTAGAAAGTTCTGTTTACTTTGTGTTTCAATTTTATTTAAGTTCTGGGCATCTTGATAATCGATGTTATGTTGTCTGAAATGTGCAGCTTCAATTCCAAAGAATGGCTGCTTCAGCTGCTGTCACTGCTAACTACGTCCTCAAGCCACCTCCATTCGCTTTGGTATGATTTTGTTTGACCAATTGGAACTATTGTTGAATGTCATTTTGTTTTGGTTGGATTCTAAATTTTGCTTCTTAATTACTAAGATAATATTACTATCCGTGACTGATTCCAAAGAGTCGCATAAATTATGTGGTAGTTTGATGAAGTTTGGATTATGGATGAGTTTTTATCGATCTATTGACAGAAAGTAAAAAAAATGTAAAAGTCAATAACTATAACAAATCACTACACAAAAATGTGAAAGGACATTGCTATGTGATGAAATATTAAAATCCAAAGTCGTTTATTTGGTATAACTAAGACCACGTTTAAAGTCACATGTTCTTGGTCTGATCGGTATTCCTTCCTTAGTGGACCCACCGGTTAAGCCCACTTATAGGCAAAGGTTGGAGTGTAGTTTTTACCTGAGAGCAATTTGCTGAAATGTTTCTTGATATAATATTGAAAAGGATGCTTTAGAGCCACATATGAGCAAACAAACTCTGGAGTTTCACTGGGGAAAACATCACAGAGCCTACGTAGACAACCTCAAGAAGCAAGTTCTTGGAACTGAATTTGAAGGCAAGACCTTAGACCATATCATCCTCAACACTTACAACAATGGTGATCTCCTCCCTGCTTTCAACAACGCTGCTCAGGTCATATAGTAAACCCATTTATCCAATTTTGAGCTTTTTAAAGGATTGTGTTGTTTTAAGCTAATACTATGCTGTGTTTATAGGCGTGGAACCACGAGTTCTTCTGGGAATCAATGAAACCAGGTGGTGGAGGAAAACCATCAGGAGAGCTTCTTGCTTTACTTGAAAGAGATTTCACTTCTTATGAGAAGTTCTATGATGAGTTCAATGCTGCTGCAGCCACTCAGTTTGGAGCTGGCTGGGCCTGGCTTGCTTGTAATTAAGTTCACAGATTTCAAGTATTTTAAGTTTAAGAGCCTTTACTTAAATATGCTACTAATCTCTTCCTTTCTCTTGTCTCTCGGCTTTCAGATGCAGATGACAAACTCAAAGTAGTGAAAACTCCAAATGCTGTGAATCCCCTTGTGCTCGGCTCTTTCGTAAGTTTGTCATAAAGGAACTTCAATACATAGTTTATACTTGATTTGTGATCACCATACAATTCAAGCAAATCCTTAAATTAATTTTCTTGGTGATTTCTTGCAGCCATTGCTCACCATTGATGTGTGGGAGGTAAATAAACAGTTTTGTATCCCATACCAAATTCTAGTGTTCGTTTAAGAACCTATTTTTCTTACAAGTTCATTGACTTTTTTGCTTTGGTACATTGAACAGCATGCTTACTACCTCGACTTCCAGGTAATAGCTTATTCATAAATTTATAACAGAATTAACAGTTTTCTTCTGTTTTGTTGATTGTTGTAATCCTTTTTTGTGTATGAGCAGAACCGGAGACCAGATTACATAAAGACATTCATGAACAATCTTGTGTCTTGGGAAGCTGTTAGTTCCAGACTTGGGGCTGCAAAGGCTGCTTCTGCTTAAGCAGAGTTCTCAACAATTTGACTTCAGTGAGTCTGCATTACTGAAGTTCTCTTAATAAAGTTATTGATGTTGTAATAAATGAGGACACAGCTCTTTTGTTGTATGTGTTACAGAGTTCTTGTTTTGGATATTATTAACTGTCATGAATAATTATCATTCTCTTTAATTACGTGGTTTTTTTGTGTATTAATTTTTTGAATCATTTTATAAAGGCATGCTCTCCTTATTATAATAAAACTTGGTAGTTTAAAAATGAGAAAAACATTTTGGAGGTGGTGATCGCATTAGACAGTCTTGAAGATTTCGGCCGCCTTGAGAATTTATTTTTCAGTTTCGTTTTCATTTGTATTTTTCTATTTCAAAATGATAAAGCAGATTTTCTAGTCATTAATGTTAGAGAGATTTCAAAAAATGTATCATTTGTAAACTTTTTATCACCTAGTTGACTTCAATTATGATTATAATGAAAAATATTCAGTTGAAAAGAAATTAAATTTGGTATATATATTGTTCTAACCGGAGTTAGCACAATAAGAATTTATATTATTTTGGGTTGAATTTCTCGGTTATTGAATAAGTTTGTAAGATGAGTACAACAGAGATTACCAAGAGTAATCCTTAAAAATTGTCTAGACTAGAAAGCTGCTTCGCTCCGTCGTTCTCACTTCATTCTCTCTGTAGCTTCGGGTTTTCTAAGTGCAAAAAGATGAGTCTTTCCTTAGAATGAGACCTGTATTTATAACTTAAACTTCTCTTCTTTCTTGATAAGATTTCGAGTTTATCCCTATCAACTTAGAATCTTATCCCGAATTTTTAAGAATTTTCATGCGAAGTTCTGAAATATTCCTTTAAACTTCTGGACTTCTTCTTATTGGGCCTAAATGAACTTTCTTTTGGTGGGTCAAACTTAAATTGATGAAGGATTGTAGAGCAAAGCCCACCTCCAACAATTGTCCTCTCCAATTTAATGACTTAGATGACTAAGGTCTTTAAATTTTAGTCTCCAATGCGTCTATTTCAGCAATTTAATTTGACTATATTATTAGGTTTTTCTTGCTTCAATTTTCTGTTCTTCTTTTGTTTGGTTGTTGGACTTTCATAATTGTCTTTTAGTTATTGGGCTTTGCTTCTTGGCCCACTTCAAGTGAAAATGAATTTTAACCTACTACACATTTCACCTCATTTTCCTTTTTAAAACACTTCACTCTCCATTTTCGTTTTTTGGTGGCTCGGCTTGGCTTCCCCTCGGCGGCTCGACTCGGCTTCCGGTGTTCTTGGCGGCTCGGCGCGGTATCTTCCATGCAGCTCGGCATGGCGTCTACGGCGATTTGGGCTCGACTTTCCTCCTTCGTTGTTTGGGTTAGGTGTTTTCTCTTTTCTCAAATTGGCGGCTCGACGTACACTTTCAACGGGTTCGATGTGAGCTATCATCCGGTTCGGCTCGACGTGCGGCGTGAACTATTATCTGTTCGACTTGGCGTGCGGCGTGAGCTTTTATCCGGTTTGGTTCGGCGTGCACTTTTAACGGGGTCGGCTTTCAACGGGCTCGGTGTGTTCTTGGCGGCTCAGCAACATCAGTGGGTTCGACTCATTCGGTTGACATATTTGGTGCGTTACTCCTCAATTTTTACTGAGTTTATATATCTTTGTTTGTGGTTTAGGATTTCATTTGTGTTTCTTGTTAATTGTGAGGATTAACCCTAGGCCTGGGCAAAATACCAGAAACCAAAATCGACCCAAAATAATGGGTACCTTCAGAACCGAGGAAAATACCTATTGGGTACTCTTCATCTATACCCGCGGATATCGGGTAATACCCGGTACCGAACCGATATCCGAATGGGTATCAGATTAACCCGAAAGCATGTAAACATATATGAGAATTTAGGGTATTTTTTCAAAAATATTTATGGTATTTAGCTATTTTTTGGGTATTCGGGTATTTTTTGTGTAAATAATTGTCTAATATTTATACCCGACCCGAATAAGAACCGGTACCGGAACCGAACCAAATTGTATCTGACGGGCTCAACCTTCTTGTTCGTTACCGGCTCGGAAAATCTATTACTGGCTCAGCAAATCTATTACCGGCTCGATTCGGTTCGGCGTACGCTTTCAACAAGTTCAGCTTAAACTTTTTGTGGTTTCGTCTCATTTCTTCGATGGGTTCGGCTATATCCAATAAATCTTCTTTACGTGGTCGGTTTTGTCCGATTTTACTTGTCACGAATTTGTTTGACTTCTTCCAGTTTTTGATTATGCCTTTACGGGATCGATTTTATCCGATTCCACATGTTTATGAATTTATTTGCCTACATCCGATATTTAGTTGTGCGTTTTTGGGTTTTGCTTTATCCTATTTTACTTGTCACGAATTTGTTTGGCTTTATCCAGTTTTCAATTATGCGTTTACGGGGTCGACTTTATCTGATTTCACATGTCCTTATGAATTTATTCGCTTACAACCAGTTTTTAGTTGTGCGTTTTTGGGTTTTGCTTTATCCGATTTTACTTGTCACGAATTTGTTTGGCTTCATCCGATTTTCAATTATGCATTTACGAGCTCGACTTTGTCTGATTTCACATGTCCTTATGAATTTATTCTCCTTCAGCTGGTTTTTAGTTGTGCGTTTACGGATTTGGCTTTGTCCGACTTTGCTTATCCGTTGTAAATCGTTTGGTTTAACTTAGGGTCTTTGCTCTAGGATTCTTTTCTCTTCTTGATTTCTAAATACAAGTCTCATTTATCATATATCACTGATTCTTGAAAACGGTTCTTTTCAGGTTTTTTTACGATTCGGCGAGTTTCAATCTCCCTTGACAAATTTTGGCATTCATCTCTTTCGAGTAATCACCATTCTCTCTTATAGACCTTTTTTTACTATAGTATAAGTCTTGTAAGGTTACGTTCAGTCATTGTTTTGTCGGATATTGTATGTCTCCGTTCTTTGATACAAATTATTCAAGAATCCCTTGATTAGATTGCGGGTATCTTCAAGTCTTATTGACCATTCCATCTCCGCTGTATTGACCATTCCGCACATCCTGTTTCGGGGTAGGCTTTCGAGCATGCCTTTGTCTTTTTTTTTTCTTTTTTGCTTTTTATAGTCTTTGATAATTAACGCCCGATTTTTTTTTGCTCCTAAGTTTTTTAGAGGGTTATTATGTAACCATCGAGTTCGTCAAGATCTAGAGGGAGTAGTTCCTCATCGTCATCCGTTTCTAGTTCATCATCAAGTTCTGGATCGACGGATATTGAGATTGACACTATATCTCACCCTGGCGAATCCGCCGATGTCAAGCACACTCTTCCTCTAAAAACGGCTTTGCGCATAGCTCCAGCTTGTGTTAGTAAAGGTATGAAAACTAAAGGAAAGCGATTACCTAGTTTTCCCGTATGACCTCCGTTGAAGTGCAAGCGATTACCCAGTTTTCCACTTCTGTAAGCGTTCGCTTAAAGTTTCAAGGGAAACGTCTTCCATGGGAGCCTCTTTCTGGATATTTATGTTTGC
>OVAX01002230.1:0-32253 GCA_900406405.1 Lepidium africanum
TATTTCATCTAGACAAGCTTTAGTCCATTCAACCGAGTCCTTTGCTTCATCAAAACTTGATAGTTCATTGTCAATCATGAGAAGCAATTTCGCACATTCCATGTTTGCAAGTAAAACATAATCATTGAAATAACTAGGAGTATTTACTTGTTTACTTGACCTTCGAGGTTCTTGTTGTTGGTTTTCTCCTTCTTCTCCTATATTCTCAATGTTTTCATTTACTTCTTCATCGGATTCATGGTTTGAATCATCACCAATTGCTTCCTCATCACCATTGTCATGCGATCCATTGTCATTGTTCGAATCTTCTCCCCAAGTTATGTTAAAAGTCATTGTTTCATTGTTGGTCTTCTCTGTGACTCCCTTCCAATTCCAAGATGAAGTTTCCTTGAAGACAACATCACGACTAATCACAATTCGATGTGTGATAGGATTATAGAGTCTATAAGCCTTCGATTCTGGTTCTATGCCAAGATGAACTAACACTTGTGATCTATCATCAAGCTTCTTGAAATTAACCGGTTCAGTTTTTGCATAAGCAAGACAACCAAATACTCGTATATGCTTAATCGTTGGCTTCTTTCCCCTTAAGCTTTCGTATGGAGTTTGATTCTTCAAGGATTTCGTTGATACTCTATTGAGAATATACGTTGAATGTCGTATAGCTTCTCCCCATAAGAAACTTGGAAGATTCATAGCTTTAAGCATACTTCTGGTCATCTCTAACAAAGTTTGGTTTCGTCTTTCTACTATACCATTTTGTTGAGGAGTGTATGGAGCTGTCAAGTGCCTCTTAATCCCGTTTTTAGCACAAAAGTCTTGAAAATCCTTTGATGTGAACTCACCTCCTCTATCGGTTCTTAGAGTTACAATCGATTTCCCTTGCTCCTTTCCAACCAAAACCTTGAAACTTTTGAACCTTTCAAACGCTTCACCCTTTTCCTTTAGCAACATTGTCCACATGTATCTTGAGTAATTATCTATTACTACAAAGACATATTGGTTTTTCCCTAGTGTTGGAGGAGAGATTGGTCCACACAAATCAACATGAAGAAGATCTAGAACTTTTGCTGCTCGATAATTAGTTCTCTTTGGAAAATTTTGTCTTGTTTGCTTTCCCACCAAGCAAGAGTCACAAAACTGTTTTTCCCCTTTGATTCTCGGCAATCCCCGAACCAACTCATGTTTAGACATAATTTTGAGAGTTTTGAAACTTATATGACCAAGTCTAGCATGCCACTTCCAAGATTCTTCTTCCATTCTTGTGTGTAAATAAATTGGCTTTTCTATCTTGAGTTTAATTTTGTAGAGACGATTAGGTGATCTTGTAACTTTGAACAAGAGTTTTCCATGTGAATCATGTAAAGTTAGATAGTCCTCCTTCATTCTAACATCACAACCATGTTCAGTAGCTTGACCTAGACTCAATATGTTGCTCTTTAATCCTGGAATATAGTAGATATCCGTGAGAAGTTTTTGANTATAGTAGATATCCGTGAGAAGTTGTTGATCACCTGTTTTTCCTTCAATCAAAATAGAGCCTTTTCCTTCGATACTAACACAAGACCCATCGCCAAACTTGACTCACCCCTTAACTTTTTCATTCAACTAGGAGAAAAATCCCTTTTCTCCAGTCATATGGTTACTTGCTCCATTATCCAAGTACCAAATTCCATCTTTGTTTGTCCTTTTCATAGTTTTTCGGATTTACTTTCTCTTCATTGACATACACGATTTCGTGCATGTAGAGAGTATCATCATCAATATCCTCTTCTTTCTCTACATTTTCCTCTTCTTCTACCTTATGTAGTTCTTCATATTTCTTCTTCCTTTCAGGACAAACTGAAGCAAAGTGACCCTTTTTGTCACATCGAAAACACACAACTTATGATCGATCTTTCTTTTCCTTTTCTTGGTCTCTCGAGTTAGATCTTCCTCGACCTCTTCGTCAACCTCTACCTCTTCCTCTCGTGTTTTAATACCTTGATCCCTCTTTCTCGTAATTAGCATACATCAAGTTCTCATCATAATCATGACTTTCTTGTGAAACAAGTCTCTCTTCATAGGCTTTAAGCCGACCAACAATGTCTTCATAACCAGTTTTGTTTAGGTCAAGTACTTGTTCTAGTGAAGCTGTCATGTGTATGTACCGTTGAGGAGGTAAACTGTTGAGAAACTTCTTAACCAACTTCGATTCCTCAATTTCTGATTCGAGAGCCGCTGCTTTCGAAGTGATTTCAGATAACTTCCCTACGAAGGTATCTATAGTATCCAATTCTTTCATTCTTATTCACTCAAATTCGGACATAAGAGTTTGTAATCTCACTTCCCTAACTCTTTCTGCTCCTACATGCCTTGATTTAATAGCTTCCCATAAGTTTTTGGCTGAATCTTGTTCCCCAACTTGTAGTATGAGACTCTTGGGTATAGAGTGAAACAGTAACGAGATTGCTAGGTCGTTCTTCTTGGCAACAGTTGATCCGGGATCAATCACCTCCCAAACCTCGTGCACACGTAAGAGCACCTTCATCCTCATCGACCACACCGTGTAGTTCGATGAATTCAACATTGGACACACCACCAATGTTTGCACAAGGTCCTTTTTATCGGTTTGACATCATCACCCATAGCTTCGATTTTGATTTTCTTAGAACAACCTGGTTTGCTCTGATACCAATTGAAGGATTGTAATCAAAATCGAGATTACTTTGATGCTTTTCTTAACACTTTGATTAAATAAATAACTCTTCTTTATTGCTTAGAAAATATGCTCAAAACTAAACAACTCAAAGTCTTACCTTAGTCACAACTCAACTAAGGTATTTATAGATTTAACACAACTTTATTAAACCTAAACCTATTAGGATTATATCCTTCTAATCCTAGTGTATCTTGGAGAATATCTTGTTAGAACCTTGTTCTCCAAGCTATCTTTTTTTTGAGCTTATCCAACAGATATTAGGTTCATAAGCTCTTCTACGAGCCCAAACCTGTAAATTTCTCTTGAACTCTGACCAGTAACGATAAATCTGAGAGGAATGAAGCGTTACCGGTAGTTTCGAAGTAATGTATCTGTTTTGTGAATTTAGAGAGTAATGTTGAGAGATTAGAAGATTTAAGAAGAAGAATAAAGAGAGATTAAAGATTGAGTGTTGGTAGCCGAGAGAGAAAGAATGGTAGAGAAGAAGAGAAATCTCATTCTTGGTTTGTTCATGCACACTTACCTATTTTATAGACAAAAAAATGATCTATACCTATTTCTATACATGCTTATACAAACAATACATATGAGACAAGAATTACCAAAACAAGTCTTGAACTTTAGGGAAAGTGAGAGAGTGGACTTTCCTCATTGAGCTCCAACGGTCACACACATGTCTCAAAAGAGACATGTAACTTTGTTCCAACGGTAATAGTGTGTCAAGTTGTTGTTTCATTTGAATTACACACACAACCACTTCGGTTCCTTCTTAACCGAACATAATCCTTGTTGCTTCTTGCTCAAGTCTTATGCTTAACATGTTTCCATTGCCTCGTTGTTGATGTACGATTGGTCTTGAAATGGAGACGAAATAACGTCGGAGGCTTCTCCGAGTATGTTCGTAATCGGAAATTAAATCGACCTCTTGCTTGAATTTAAGTTCACAGGGATCAATGGCGGCAAATTCGAGCAATGTTTCGTTGAATACAATCTCTTCGATGATAAGATCAGAAGAACCTAGGTCAATAATGGCGGAGGTAAAGGAGAAGCTACTCCGACAAATCACCACTCTACAGATGAGTGTGACGACGAAGAGAACACTGAAGAGAGTTCTAACGGATCTTAATGTCGGATACATTGATCGGTTTAGCTTTAAAAGAGAAAGATAAGGTAAAGGAGAGAAGTTCCGGGTATTAGGGAATAATATCCCCCATCGGAAGTTAGAAGGGATCATCTCTAATATATATAAGATATGGACATCTCCACTCATTGCCAATTGGTTTTGAGTTGGAAACCCATAATCTAATATGGTACCAGAGCCCACGATTTACACTGTCCAACCCGATCCGACCCATAGCTGGTCCAATTATCGATAACCCAGGCCAAAAATTGGTGTTGTCGATCCATCCCCCAACATATCAAGATCAATGGCCAAAGAGCCATCATCTCGAGGGGGCGTATTAGGGAATAATATCCCACATCGGAAGTTGGAAGGGATCATCTCTAATATATAAAAGATATAGACCTCTCCACTCATTGCCAATTGGTTTTGAGTTGGAAACCCATAATCTAATACAGAGAAGAAAGAACATAGAAAATGAAAAGATATGAGAAGGAGAAGAGTTTGACATTGTTTGGAAGAAAAAAAATTTCAAATGAAGAATACGGAGGAGGGAGATTTATGGGACCACTTTAACGGAGATATGAAGGAGTAAAAGACCAACATATCAACAACACTAAACTAAAAAGCAATTGTGTATAACATCCCAACAAATTCTGATATTAGATGTTATGCCGCAATGTTTATTTCTTATGTGTTATATGCCACTTTTGATAGCAAATGTGACATAAATGATTATTGTTTTGCCCTCAAATTTTGTTAACAAAAGTCAAAGAAACAAAAGAGAAGAATACGTATAGGCATTCGGGTACTCATTTGGATTTGGTTTGGGTCCTTTCGGATTTTGGGTTTTCAGTTCCAATGATTTAAGATTCATTTGGATATTTTTGTTTTTTATTTTTTAGGTTGGATTTGGTTTAGGTATAGATCATATTCGGGGGTTCGAGTATTTATATTTAAATTTGTATAAAATTTAAAATTAATAAAGAATTAATAGAAAAAATTTTAAAAAGCCTAAATTTAATTAAAAAAAATTTCGGGTATCTATTCAGTTCTTAATTTGATTTCGGTTCGGATTCGGGTTTGGTTTTTCAAATACAAAAATATAAGATCTATTCGGGTATTTCGTCAGATTTGGTTTGGGTTTAATTCGGGTTCGATTCCTCCATTTTGGATAGCTTTCGGTTTGGATTTCAGAAATCGGTTTTATGACCAGAGCTAAAGAGACATGAGCACATACACATACACATATAACATACAAATACAAATACACATGCACATGCACACACACATGCAAATACACATGCACATGCACATACACATACACATGCACATACACATACACATGCACATACACATACACATGCACATACACATACACATACACATACACATACACATACACATACACATACACATACACATACACACATACATAAATGAAAACGCCTAGACTGGAACACGAAAACACAGATAAAAACACGTAGACTGGAATACATTGACATAAATGAGTTAAAGATGATAACATGTTTATGCCCAAATCTAATAGAAAAAAAAGGTGAAAAGTGAGAATTTTTTTTTTTTAAATGGTAAACAAATCGGAGAAGAGAGTACATGGGGAGCAAGGAGAAAGAAGATAGCGAGAGAAAGAAAAAACAACAAAAAGAAGAAAACAAAGGTGTTTTAGTTTTTTTGACTTTCATAAAGTGGTATTACCCAGAGAAAATGTAACATTGTCAAACCCCAAATATTTATGATAAGGAGTAAATGCTATTCTTTGGAATCAAATTTTAAAAATAAATATAACAGATACAACATTCAACCATTTAACATATAATTTCTTTTTAGTTAGTGTATGATTTTTATGTTTAAATGCAAGATTAAATATCTTTTGTTCACATTATTAAATGTTCATGTTTGCAATTATATTGAATGGAGTTTTGAAAAAGTTGCGTAATTTATATGATATTAAACATTATTAGTCTAATTATTAACGGATAAAACACGTGTTATGTCGTATGTGTCACATGTATTTTGTCAAAAACACGGGAGAGAAAGATAGAATTAGAAGTAGATTTTGTCATAAACTTGTTTTAATTGAACCATATAAATAAGGTTGGCAACAGAAGAAGATTGGCAGTCAGTGGTGTAATCACTTTATAAATTCTCAAGATATCAAAGATCGAATTCCTTACTTACAATAGTAGGAGTGAAATTTAAAAAATCACTAGGCTAATTGACAAAAAACAAAAATGAAGGTTGGCATAGAGTACAACAAAACACTCATGGATAAGTGGTGTTTGAGAACTGAGGAACAGTAAAACAAAAAAACAATAATATTAAGAGGGAAACTTCAGATCTAAATTCCTCCTCCTCTTGTCTGATAGAGTGCAGGGAGTATATTCATCAGAACATCCAGTTGATGTCCATTAATTCTACAATTAACAACCTCAATCAACAATCCTTTCTATCTCTCTCCAGGTGACCATTTACTTGGAATCACACTCCTTATCACTAATCTGCTCAAAATCGATTGCATGCACCTACAAATTAAATCTCTTAAGCTTTCCTTATACTCCTCGCTCCAGCTAGCTTAAGCCAACAAAATTGATAATAGTATGTAATATATTTTCATTATCACCAAGTTGAGTTTTCAAATTATGATAAATAATATATCAAATCGAAATACCTATCATAGCCGAGTTGCTTTCAATCTGGTGGTTAGGATAATCCAGCTAATGACTTGGCACCAGGGTTTGAATTCTACCCGCTGCATTATGGTAGCTTAAAAAAAGGATTTTAGGGGTGGACTTTAAGCTATGGATCGGACCTCGTCGATCCAGTGTTGACAAAAAAAAATAGCTATGATAAAAAAATTCAAATTAGTATACTCCTAAAATTTTGAAAATCATGTATATGACCAATGGAAGATCTAGAACAGTTTTTAGCATCGGGCACCGCTTCTATTACGATAAAGGAAATATCGAGAGCTGAGAGAGATGATACGAAATGAGAGAAATGATTCTCATTAATTTGTGGTAAGACATTTGTATAATAGAATTATATATATATATATATATATATTGAAGAGATAAACTAATTGATTAATTAAGAGAAAATTGTCTACAATATACCTTTTGAGTTTTAAATTGTCCACAATATATCTTTTTAAAATCTTGTGCAAAATATACATTTTATCTACAATTGTGTATCTTGTGGACAATAATATTGTATACGATGGACATGTATAGTGAATTATGTACACAATATATATAAATTGTCTCATGTGAACATATCTACTCTATTATGATCTAGTGAATTATGTACACAATGAATAAAAATTATCCACCGTGGACATAATTTCAAACTCAAAAGAGTATTTTTTCCTCTATTAAAATTCAAAAGGTACATTCCGTAAAAGGTACAAAAATGGTATATTGTAAACAATTTAAAAATCAAAAGGTATATTAGGGAAAAAATTCCCGTTAACTAATCTAATAGCTTCATCATTAAATATGAAACTAGGCCTAGGCATAAAAACCGGAGCTGAGGAACCGAACCTGGACCCAACCCGAAAAAGAAGATCCGGACTCGAACCCAAAATGCCTAAATACCCGAACGGGTACATAAATTTAGGACTCGAAGAACCGGACCCGAACCTAGACCCAAACCAAGAACCGAACGGATACCCAAAGACCCGATTTTATAGTTTTTTTAGGTATTTTTAGAGTATTCTGTGAGTATTTTTTGGTAATTTTAGATATTTTCACATATTTTTGAATATTTAGCTATTCAAAAATATTTTTTTCGCTATTTTTAGGTAACTTTATGATATTTTTAGGTATTTGTTTTGGTACTTTTAACATTTTTTGGGATATTACTCGGTTATTTGGGTATTCGGGTAAGTTTCAAATTTATTAAATTTGGACCTGAACCGACCCGAACCCGAATGGAACTGACTCGAAACCGAACCAAAATAGTAACGGGTCCTATATGGGTTTAAATATTATGAACCCGAAAGAACCGGACCCGAAAGGACCTGACCCGAAGATCCGAACGCCCAGGGCTATATGAAACACATCATAAAATGAAAAAACAAATAATAACTAAAAAACATTTGACACTATAATTGATGTAATTTTGACACTAAAACAAAATTCATGTCCAACCATGTTGGAGGTGGATCCGAGATCCTAGTTCAGTACACGAAAACAATGGGCCAAATTCTAAGTTTTGAACTCGGCAAGTTTATCGAAGTCTCAACTCGGAAGATTTCCTTCTCGGAAGCGCGCTGAAGCTTGAAAGAAGTCGGACGACACGTCAGCAAACAAAGAAATGGAAATTTTCCTATTCTGACATGGAAAATTTCTGAAAATCTAGCAAGAATCTTCTAGATATGGTCTTATCCAAAAATTTGTATATTTTCCTTTATCTAATTTACTTTGTAACCGCCTCTATGGTCTAGAAATAAAGGGACAGGTCCTTCAAAGAAGGGATCCGCTTTTTGGCACTAGACATTAAGCAATATCCTGTACTCGGCAATCATCCTGTTCACAATACACTTCTTGTTCTCCAAAACCCTAAAATAATCCTTGCCCAATCTTCCCTCTTTTGATCAGAACTGTGGACTTAGTTCCTTGTGCTAGACCCAGTTCGAACAGTTGGCACCGTCTGTGGGGAAAACAACGAAGGAATTCTTTACACAGGAACAAAGAGTGCACGTGAAACAAAGGATGTGGAAGACGAAGTAACCGTCAGCTCACCCGAAAAGAGGAACCTTAACCTTCAAGAAAACACTGATCCAACTCTCGGATCGTCCTTGAACTCTGCTCAAACTTAGGAGGAGAACAGAGAAAACTCTCAGGAAGTCGCCGCCCTTCCCGGGCTGCCATGAGGACCACTTTTAATCGAAAATTTGGTGCGCAACATGATAGCGCAATTTGAAGCCTCCGATCGAAAAAACTCGGATAGATTTGACAGAATTGAGTCTCGTCTAAATGAAAGTAGCCTCCCGTCTACGCAAAACAACAGACCATATGGAGAAGTATTGGTTAGCGTCCAAAGAAACCTGTTTGGAGCAATTCCGAGTCCACAACCAACCAACATGACCGGACTAGGACAGACTATAACGCCAAATGCATCAGGGCAGCAAACGCTGACTACAATGGACGATGGAGGACATACGGTCTCAATTCCATTAAGCTACCAGCTCGGCACCATAGATTGGGCGAATTTTAGCTCAAGCTCGAAACTCGCCCTTTGTGCCAAGGCTAAAAAAGAGTCTCGGTAAACCGGGGACCAAGAATAAGGTGCCCTATATACGATGGGACTACTGATCCAATCGAATTCATGAGTGCTTTCAACGTCATGATGAACAGGACAACCTACAACCCCGACCAGGAAGACGCAGCTTACTGCCAACTCTTCGCTGAGAATCTAACCGGCGACGCCCTAGTATAGTTTACCAAGTTACCAACTGGATCGATCGAGAGCTACAATCAACTCGCCGAGTTATTCATGAAGCAATACGCCCTATACGTCAACAAAGATACTTCTACAGCGGAGCTACGGTCCTTGAAGCAAGGATTTGACGAGTCTCTAAAGTCATATCTCGGAAGATTTAAGAAAATCTCGACTAAAGCCAAAGCGATGACATGGCCATTGAGGCCTTAAGAACCGGAATGGTTACAGATGAGGCCCTACGAAGAGATCTCTTCGTAAATCGTCCCAATACGATCTCGGATGCTCTATGCAGAGCAGCGAGGCATGCAGACTACGTGGAGGAAAAGCAAATCCTTGCAAGAACACAATAAATTCATTGAGACTCAAGATCTAAGGAGTCAAAAGGAGAATACCATGAGCTGAGACAACATAGTTACAGAGGAAAAGTTATCTTGACAACAACTTTCCAAGTCGGCGAAACTGACAGCCCAGCTCGTAAAAAGCCGTTCAACAATACTTACAACCAAAGTGAATACAGTGCCTTTCACAATAGGACTGGTCATTCCACTTCAAAGTGAAAATAGTTACAAGAAATACTTGCCGAGAAATTGATCAAAGGAGAGTTGAATCTTTCGGAAGAAGAAACTCAGAAGTTCAAGGCACAAAAGCGAAAAGAAGCCGAGTTGTGAGAAGCTGCTTACAAAGCAGCAAACCAAGACAACAGTGCCAAAGAAAAACCAAAGCGACAAAAACAAGATGGGGAGACCAAATAATCGAAATCCCGAAGAGTAGAAGTCAATGTAATCATGGGAGGATTACAATTTTGCGACGACACTATAAGGTCAATCAAGAGGTACGAACAGAAGGTTGTAGCAGCGGTCAACCTAGATCCAGTCCAAGAAAGCTTAGGACCAGTCGATTCAGAAGTTACATTCACCGCCAAGGACGTTGAAGGAGTAAGTTTCTCACATAACGACCCGTTAGTCGTCAAATTACGATCAGTCGATTGCGATGTATCTCGGATCCTCATAAATACAGGCAGTTCGGTAATTCTAATCTTTAAGGAGACGTTGGATAAATTGGCTTTACCAGACACACGACTCAAACCAGTGGAAAGAACGTTGACCGTATTCGATGGAAGCACAATAAGTGCAATCAGAACTATTAAGTTAGCCGTCCAAGTTGCCGAAATAACCAGATGGATCAAGTTCTTGGTAGTGGATAAACCGCCAACCTACAATATGATTCTTGGGACACCTTGGATCCATACGATAAAGGCGATCCTGTCAAGTTACCATCAGTGTGTGAAGATCCTGACGAGCGAAAGAGTTTACACGCTTCGAGGAGATCAAAAGATGTCTCGGACATGTTTTATCGCCAAATTAAAGTTACGGAATAAATCTTGCATGATTACATCGACTGTGAAAAGCAAAACACTAACGGAACCTCCCATTCCCAAAAAGCAAAACCAATCTAGCACCAAACTCATCAACATCGATCTCATAGACTCGTCCAAATACGTCAACATTGGGGTCAATCTGAGTAAGTCGATCTGGGACAAGTTGATCCAACTTCTGGAACAAAACATAGCAACATTTGCATAGACGACTAAAGATCTGTCTGGAATCAATCTGAAGATTGCAAGCCACAGATTAAATGTTGATCCGACTTACAAGCCTATCAAGCAGAGGCGAAGAAAGCTAGGGCCACAAAAAACAAAGGCTGTAATCGATGAGGTTAAAAATTTAACCGAAGCCGGATTAATCGTCGAAGTCCAATACCCGGAATGGTTAGCTAACCCGGTTCTCATTCTCAAGAAGAACGGAAAGTGGCGAGTATGTGTGGACTTCACCGACCTCAACAAAGCTTGTCCAAAGGATAGTTTCCCAATGCAGAATATTGACAAAATTGCCGAAGCAACTGCCAGNATGCAGAATATTGACAAAATTGCCGAAGCAACTGCCAGAAACGAACTCTTTTCGTTCATGGACGCCTTCTCGGGGTATAATCAAATTCGGATGCACCCAAACGACATGGAGAAAACTTCGTTCATCACAGAACGCAGAACTTACTGCTATAAAGTAATGCCATTCGGTTTAAAGAATGCCAGAACGACTTACCAGAGATTAGTCAACAAGATGTTTGCCGATAAACTCGGACAAACAATGGGAGTTTACATTGACGATATGCTTGTGAAGTCTCTTAAAGCTGAAGATCACGTTCAACATCTAGCATGATGCTTTCAAACATTAAATGAATATCAGATGAAGCACAACCCGGCAAAGTGCACCTTCGGAGTAACCTCGGGAGAATTTCTCGGTTATATAGTCACTCAAAGGGGAATTGAAGCAAACCCAAAACAGATTAAAGCAATCCAAGAGCTACATTCTCCAAAGAACAAAAGAGAGGTTCAAAGGCTAACTGGCCGAATAACCACTCTAAATTGGTTCATCTCGCGTTCAATGGATAAGTGTCTCCCATTTTACAACTTATTGAGGGGAAACAAAGAATTCAAGTGGGATGAGAAATGCGAGAATGCCTTTTATGAGTTAAAGGAGTATCTTTCAACCCCACTAATTCTTGCGAAACCTGAAGACAGAGAGCCTCTATACTTATACATTGCGGTCTCGGCATCAATAGTGAGCAGTGTGCAAGTTCGAGACGACAAAGGAACTCAACATCCAATTTTCTACACAAATAAATCTTTGGACAAAGCAGAAACCAGATACCCGACTACTGAGAAACTCGCGTTAGCAGTGGTGACCTCGACAAGGAAGTTACAACCTTACTTCCAATCTCACACTGTCATTGTGTTAACCAATCACCGGCTACGAACAATCTTACATAGTCCAAATTAGTCTGGAAGACTGACTAAGTGGGCCATCGAATTAAGTGAATATGACATCGAATTCAACGGAAGAACGAGTGCAAAGTCTCAAGTATTGGCTGACGCGGGTGAACTTATCGCTACTATGGAAGAAGAGATGATTCCACGAAGTTGGAACTCCATCAACTTGAAGCGGTATTACTATTGAAGACATGCCAACTCGGCGATATAGATGCGTTACTTGACGCATCCTCATCTACTTAATTATGTAATCAGAACTAGATTTTGGCTTGATCCTTGCAAGGTACATAGGTAGCTTTCTGGTGTAGTTAAAAGTTAATAAAATTTTTATAAGTTCCCATCTCAGATTCGACAAAAAAAAAAAAAGGGTTACACCCAAACTCCCTAAAAAGACGAGATCGAATTCTCGCAAAACAGAGTACAACTCTATGTATTTTCTCACAGAATTTGCGGAGATCAAATTCTTGAAAAACACTCAAAGCCGAGTTTTAAAACCTCATCGGATTGAAAAATCTTGCTCTATAAGCCGAGTCTTAAAACCTCGCCGAGACGGAATTTTTGCTAATGATAAAACTAAGTCACAAACCCCAGATAAGCCGAGACCCAGTTTCTCGCAATTCTCAAAACTAAGACCTAGTTCTCGTAAACAAAATACAAGATCTAAATCTTACATAGCTTTAAACAGATCTTATCAGAAGCCGAGTCTTAAAATCTCACCGAGTTAAAGACTCACCAAACTATTCTATAAAATCTTTGGCAAAAGTAGAAATAATTTCATTTAAAGCTGAGTCTTACAACCTCGCACAATAAAAGCCGATTCATTTAAATTTCGCCGAGTCCCTAAAATCTCGCTCATATCTAATTCGGCATTTTCCTATTCAACCAAGTCATTCTTGTCGGCAACCTTTGAAAAACATTATATCTTTGTTTGAGCCATACCGGTCGAAACCCCGTATAGGAACATATACAGTTTTGAAATCCTTTATACTAGCCTTTGGAAAATCCTCAGTCCCAGGTACAGCTACCTCATTCGGATTCGACCGAAATGCAATCACCTCACTCCAAGCTAGAACGACTTCCTCTAGACTGGGAGATTCACTGAACTCGAAAGTCGGCATGACCAGGTCATCTGGATGAACAGTCTTGACAACCTCCTTCTCGACAAGAGCCTTAGCCAAAACAAGACCAAAAGCCCCGAAAGAGATAATCTCAGTATCAACCGGGTTTTTCTTATTCAGTGAGCACTGCAAGAGATGGACATAGCCGCACATCTGAGCATAACCCAAGCGGTTGGTCAAGCTTGCATCAAGGAAGTCAAAACGATCCGAGATATTTTTGAGGCGATGAACCAAGAAACTTGAAACAAAAGAAAACTCATCAGCGCTTCAAATATATGAAGGATTAAAAATACTTAGCTTTACCTTTAAAAGCGCCGATGCCATCTTGAAGAGAGGAGATCGCGACTTTGTACTTCTCTACCACCTGGAAAGCAGCGTCTCAGAACTCGGTAGCAGACTTCAAAGCATTCTTAAGAGCAGAAATCTCCTTTTCATATTTTAGAGATTTCAAGCGCTCCGCCTCTAACTCGGATGTTACCGGAGTTAGATCTGTCTGAACCGCCACCAAAGAAGATCTAGCCTCTGCTGCCTCCTCATTAGATTTCTCGAATTGCTTTGACATCTCATTAAACCAGCGGGTGTTTTCGACTTCAGTAGCCATCTACTTCTCCTTCCCCAAAAGAACCCAGTTCATCTAGGCAATCATCTGAAAAAAGGAAGGAAGCAAATGCGAGAAAGTCAGAAGTAAACCAGGTCGGATAAAATAGAAAAAAGTCTTAAAGACTAACCGAGAACGTCAATTTTGCCATCACAATATACTCCTCCCGGTTGAGCATCTCGGAGACAGGAGGAAGAGCCTCAACATTGTCTCTGAGGAAGAGCATCAAGTCGGCCCCCTCCATCTCGCAGTCCTTGATCGGCGCCGATTTTTCAAAAGCATATTTAAAGCAGAAGTCCCTGGAAGCTTTGCTCATCTTGTTGGAGGGGAGTTTAGTGAGAGGAAGAGGTTCCATACGTTTGGTTGTTGCCTTCCTAACAACCTCAAGAGTGGCGGCGCGACCTTGTATCACCGAACAACGTCTAATCACCTTGTCGCCTAAACGCTTCGCAAAAGGAATTTTGCAAGAAATGTTACCTTTAACGGAGGGGTCAGCTACCGACTTCTTTATCTCGGTCTTCTTCTGCAGACCCGAGGAACCAGATGGAGACACCGGGGATTCTAGATCTCAAGATTAACAAGGGTTTTCGTCTTCTTCTTCTTGGAAGACAGGGAACCTATAGAACCCTTACTGACCTTCTAAAGTAGGTCAGCCTTAGCCTCAGGGGCCGGAATTTTAACTTTTTTGAGACTCATAATCAATTATAGGAGTCTCAAAAACAACAGTTGGCTGCACCACGGCAACCGAGTCCTCTTCGAGGACAGAGTCAGTAGGTGGGAGAGTACCGACTTCAACAGGGAAAGTTGGGACGTCTCCAAAAATAGCGTTCAGACCACCGAAAACATTGGGCATAGTGAAGTCATCAACCCCCATATCGGCTTGCAGAACTCCTAAAAGAATGAACTACAATCGGACATCAATTTAAGACTACAAATGCCTATTCCGTAAATGGAATAGCCAACGATTTACCTTTTGAATAGCGAGAAGTAGTTTTCGTAAGAAGATTGTCCGGTTGAAATTTCCAATTAAGCCGAAGAACACTGAAAAGTTTGTCCAACAGTTCCTGATGTCTGGGAAGACGAGGACGAACAGCTGCAAATGGATGCTTAACTGCAAACAAAAGAGATAAATGTAAATATCCAGAAAGTAAGTAATAGCAAAGCATCATCATTCCTAGAAATCTACCATGTGTCCTGGACCAGGAAGTACGAAACTCCAGAGGTCTCCGCGGACGAAAAACATCTTCAGGACGAACGAAGAAGTATCGATTTTTCCAATCGGTAACTTTAGAATTCGGCTCGTCAAAAAACCGAAAGCCAATTTTAGCCTTGGCAAAGAATGTCCCTTTCGAGACCTTGACTTCACAAAACTTAGCCATGCATATAGCCACGAACTAGCCACAACTTTTTCGTGGTTATACGGTCGTTGCTATGAAATATAATGGCTGGTCGTTGCTACGAAATATAGTGGCTGGTCGTTGCTTTTTTTGGTTTGAAAATTCATGGGAATTGATGAAAATTCGTAGGTGATTTCGTAACTATTACTGTTGGAGGTGGATTCAAGATTCTACTTCGGTCCATGGGAAACAATGGGCAAACTTCTAAGTATTGAACTCGGCAAGAATGTCGAAGTCTCAACTCGGAAGAATTCTTTCTCGGAAGCGCGCTGAAGCTTGAAAGAAGTCGGGTGACACGTCAGCAAAAAAAGAAATGGAAATTTTCCTATTCTGACATGAAAAATTTCCGAAAATATAGCGAGAATCTTCTAGATATGATCTTGTTTAGAAATTTGCATATTTTCCTTTATTCAATCTACTTTGTAACCAAATCTATGGTCTATAAATAGAGGAGCAGATCCTTCCAAAAAAGGATTAGCTTTTGACACACACACTAAGCCAACAAACTGTACTCGGCAACCATCCTCTTTTTTTCAATACACTTCTTTTCTTTAAAACTCTCAAGAATCCTTGCCCAATCTTCCCTCTCTTTTTCAGAATTTCAGATTTAGCCCTTTGTGCTAGACCCGGTTCGAAAAGTTACCTAGCTACGAGTTTTTTCGTGACTTCATCTTCAGACTCATACTGTTTCGTACCTGACCGATCTCTATTACATTCTTAACAATATATGTCTACCGTGTGTAGCTACTCTCTCCTCATGCTCTTCTCCTTTGTTATCAGTTATCATAGGGGTCAACAATCTATTTCCACCCTAAATTTTGGATATAACAACAAATCAACCTATACTTTGACCTTCTATCTAATTTCATTCTAAGTATACATGCAAAACCTTATTGCACCCAAAATTAGACAATAATTATTGAATTCCACACATAGTAAATGAAATCTATCCAATTGCACAAATTGCTGGATAATTAGAGGTTTGTTGTAAACCAACAATTAGTTACGATCTTAAGCTATTAATTAATCAAACCTAAACCAACTTTAGACCCGACTAAATCTTAAATAGACAACGGAATCTAAGCGGGCTAGAATAAACGGGTGGTAACTAAGATTTAGTCGGGTCTAAATTTGGTTTAGGTTTGATTAATTAATGGTTTAAATTATAACCAATTATTGGTTTACAACAAACCCATAACTATCTAGCAATTTGTGCAATTAAATTGATTTCGTATACTATGTGCGGAATTCGATAGTAATTGTCTAATTTTGGGTGGAATTAAGCCTTGTATGTATACTTTGAATGAAATTAGAAAGAGGCTCTAAGTATAGGTTGATCTGTAGTTATATGAAAATTTTGTGATGGAAATAAACTGTCGACCCTTTTCATTATCAATGCTATCTTTTGCCTCACTACCATATGATTTATCTACAACAACAACCTCCTAAGAACTTTGCTCATTCTAATCATTGTTTTCTCCGTGATAAATTTTTATATCACCATTTTCCCTAAATTCAAGTGAGCAAATTTCCAGATACCCATCGAGATCTCCCAAAGTGTCATTGAAGTGAATATGGAAAAAACAGAAATTGGTACAATATTAAAGAGATTGTTCGAGCAGGATTTAACACAAAGGTTCTAAATCCAACTCTAAGATTTTAGAGGGAAAACGAGCAAGGATTCTGATCAATTCGAATAAACAAGTAATCGCCAAAGCAGAGAATGCCGAGTCGAATGTTATTGCTTAGAGTTCGATGTCCAAAAGTTGATCCCTTGTTTGAAGGATCTACTTCTCTATTTATAGAACACAGAGGCGGTTTAAAACTTATTTGAGTTTGGAAAGATTACATTCTGTTTAGATGTGGTTTTATCTAAAAAATCTTAACTAGATTTCCTGAAATTTTTCAAATCCGAATAGGAAAATTTCCATTTCTTTGTTGATAACATGTCGTCCGACTTCCTTATTGCTCAGCACGTTTCCAAGAAGGAATCCTTCCGAGTTGATAGCAAATGTCTGAGACTAAGCTTCGAAGGTCTTGCCGAGTTAAAGACTTAGGAATTTCTGTCTATTGTTTATTGTGGACCGAAGTAGGATCTCAAATCCACCTCCAACAATTGTCCCCCCCAGACTCGAAACATTGTCCAAGAATTTCCGAGTCGGAAAGTTATCTTGGAATCTTCGGTCCACATGTCAGTCTGTAACTGGGTTACTTTGACGGTTTATAATTATTACTGTTTTTTGTCGTTTTAGCTTCCTGTAAATTCCTATAAATACCGTGCTCTTTTACCTTTTACTATTCAATTGCATTTGCAAACAAAAAATATCCTCTTAACCTTTGTACTCGTTTTCTTCAAACTTCCTTCGAATTAATTCCTTTGAAACTTCTTCTGAAAGAATGGGACTTGACGACTTACGACTTCCAAATGTTGAGGATAGTTTTAATGTTGTCCATGATGGGCTGAACGTTAGTCCTTCGAGGGAGGCCACAAGGGCTGCTGGCTCTCCTTCCATCCTGACTCGGGATACTGTCGTAGTTTCTACCGGTCCAAACGCTAGCCGTGGTAGTTCTCGACCCCCCAAGAGGCCGAGGGTTGACACCCTCCGAATTGGGTCTTCTGCAAATGCTTCTGATGATTCTCCATCTACTGCTCCGAGAAGGAGAATGAGAACTCTCGCCGACTTTCGTTTCACTTATGACCATGCGAGTACGGCGCCAGTCTTCTCATGTCGATTTGAGTGCGCTAATTTGATGCGTCAGATTAGAACTTCTTTACAGCTTCTTCTTTATCATGATCAAATGCAGTACAAAGACGAGTATGAAGATGCTGCATTCTTGCTCTTCAGGGTTTGACTCCTTTTATTTCTGAGTTAAAATATTTTCTGTCATATTCAGTCTTTTTCTCTGAATTTATGTCCTTTCTTTTTATCAGTTTATCGCCTATATGAATGATATCTTGTTGGAGCGAGAGAGATCTCGAGCTACTCCAGAGGAGAACGCTTGAAGAACTACTAACCTTGCTGGTTGAGCTGGTCAGTCTCATTTAGAAGCTGTGGAAGCCAGATCTAGGCTTTCCGCAATTGATGAGGAACTTGCTTGTGTAAAGAATGAGTTGAATCGAGCAAGAAAATGTCTTGAAGCTACTGGAGCAGAATGCAGCTCTTACTGAGTCACTAAATTGTGTCAAGCCAGACCGATGTAGTGCATTTAAGGCCACCGAGAAGGCGAATGACAAGTTGAATGGGCTTCAGACCGAGTTTGACTCCATGAAAGAGAACTTTGACTTCCATCTTTATCAGGCTTTGAATTCGGAGAAGAAAAAGATATTCCAGAGTCTGCAAGATTGGTTTTGCTCGAGGTTTCGAGAGAATTTATGCTCGTTTTATCGATCTTGACACTAACTTGGAGGCCCGGTTGATTTATGCTCAGTACCAATGTCCTCCGTTTGCTGGCTCGCCGAGGTGTTAATATCCCTTTAGTGGTCGCGAAGCGTGTGAACGCCGACTTGGACAAGTTCAAGGAAATTGTCAATAGGGAAAACTTGAAGGTGCTTCTTCGTGGAGATTTTGTCGTCCCGGTATTTGAGGTCGGTGAAACCTTCAATACCCGTGACGAGACTTAATTCGCAGAAACACATCGACTTTGTCTTGGCCTCCTGTTTTAGCATTTTGGAGCCGTCTTTTAGTGTTTGTGATTGGTTCTTCTTTTATTGAAAACGCTTCTCCTACAAAATGGATGTGGTTATTTTTTAATTGTAATTTGATTCTTCCTTTCATTGTGACTTCATAGACGAAAAAGATGGAATGCAAAAAAGGTTTAATTTCGCATTTAAGTTGAGTTAACAACTTGGTTGTAAAGAACTTTTCTCGTTAGAGCGTACAAGCCAGGTTCCATCCTAAGTTTGAGAATTAGATCCCGTTTTTTAGGAAACTAACCCGCTGTTTTTGGCCCTTATAGTTGTGATTTTTGGATCTCAGAATAATTTGGGAGAATTCGATCTCGGTTATTCTGTACAAAACTATGTTTTTCCGAGAAAAGTCTCAACTTTTGGTACGAAACTATGTTTAGTCTTTTGGAGAGAATTTGATCTTGGTTTCTATACAGAACTATGTTTTGTCTTTGCGAGAACGAGTCCCGACTTTCTGTACGAAACTATGTTTCATCTTCATCGAGAATTAGATCTTGGTTTTCTGTATGAAACTATGTTTTGTCTTCATCGAGAATTGGATCTCGATTTTTTGTACAAAACTATATTTTATCTTTGCGGGAACGAGTCCCAACTTTCAGTACAAAATTATATTTCGTCTTAATCGAGATTTAGATCTCGATTTTCTATACGAAACTATGTTTTGTCTTTAGTAAGAACGAGTCTCGATTTTTTGTACGAAACTATGTTTCGTCTTTTGTGAGAATTAGATGTCAATTACTCTGTACAAAACTATGTTATGTTTTTTGTGAGAACGAGTCCCGACATTCTGTACGAAACTATGTCCCGACAACAAGTCCTTACATCGAGAATTTGATCTCGGCTTTCTGATTGTAGGGGTATCGGCCCCTTATTATTATTATTATTATTTTTTGTGTGCCGAGTTGGCAACTTATAGAAATTTAACATACTTATAACTGCACCCGAAAGCTACCTACATACCCTGGAGGGATCAAGCCAAAACGTAGTTCTCATTACATAATTACGATATTAGAGTTGCATCAAGTGATGCTAAAAAGGTGTCGAGTTGGCGTAGCTTCAATAGTAGTATCGCTTCAAGTTGATGGAGTTCCAACTTCTCGGAACCATCTCTCCGTCCATAGTCTCAATCTCGTATACTTCAGGTTTCACGACCTTGCAAATAATGTATGGTCCTTCCCAATTGGCGCCGAGTTTACCTGCATTTAGCTCGGTAGTATTCTTCAACACTTTCCAAAGTACAAGATCTCCTTTAGTGAAGTGTCTTCCTCGTACTTTCTTTTTGTAGTATTTTGCGGCTTGTTGCTGATAATTTTGCACTCGAAGCAGTGTATCATTTCTCTATTCTTCCAAGTCGTCAATACTTGCTTCCATTGCTTCATCGTTTAATTGCTTGTTCATGGGAAAATGTATTCAGAGCAAAGTTGGAACTGTAGCTTCTGCTATAGCCATTGCTTCCATTCCATGAGATAGAGAGAAAGGAGTGCGACCGGTTGAGCGTCTTGGTGTAGTTTAATGTGACCATAATACCCCATCCAACTCGTCAGACCAATTCTCGTCTTCAAGTCTTTTCTTAATTCCATCCAATATCTGCTTGTTTGTTGCTTCAGCTTGTCCATTTCCTTGGGTAATTCGCAGAGTAAACTTGTTAACTCGAATATTCCATCTGGCACAAAAGTTTATGAACATTACCGAGATGAATTAAAAACCATTGTCGATAACGATCTCATAAGGTAGACCATGTCGGCAGATGATATTCTTCCATAAAAAATGGATTACGTCTTTGTCCTTAATATAAGAATAGGCTTCGGCTTCGACCCATTTGGAGAAGTAATTGGTCATCAGCAGCATGAACCTCTTTTGCTGAAATGATGGTAAAGGACAACCTATGTCCATTGCCCAACGCATAAAAGGATATGGAATGATAGACGAGGTCAACTTTTCTATCGGAGCATGGAATTGTGCCTGTATCGCTGGCACTTGTCGCATTTGGCTGCGTATTGTTCGTAATCCTGCGCCATTGTCGGCCAAAAGTATTTGAGAGTTCAGATTTTATGCATGAGTGATCGTCCACTATTATGATTTCCGCCAGCTCCTTTATGTGTTTCTTGTATAACTTGAGTCATTTCTTCGCCATGAATACAAGTGAGTAAAGTTTCGTTTGCGCTTTGCCGATACAGTTTTCCATCGATTTACGCATAAAAAGCGCATTTGGCCTTAAGTCGGCGTGCTGTCCATCTATCTTTAGGAGCTTCTCTGTCAATGATGTATGCAAGTATCTCGTCTCTTCAATCGATCTTCATTTCTCTGAGTTGTGAGATATCAGGCATATATGTGTCGAGTTTTTTTGTTGTGTCGGTGATTGCCGAGACAAGCACGAAGTCTCCTTTCGGTAAGTTGATGCTTGGTTGATACATGCTTTATACTGGAATGATTCATCTTTGAATAGGATATGTTGTCGATGCTACGGCTGCTAAGGCATCAGCCAAAGTGTTTTCTGCTGGGGAAATGTTGTTGACTTTGAATCTCAAATCCTTTATCAATTCTTTGACAACTTTCAACTATGCTTCTATCAGATCATTCTTTGTATCATATCCGCCATTGAATTGATCAATAACTAATTGCAAATCGCAGTTGCATTCAACTTCTGTTCCTCCGATTTCTTTTGCTAATTGGATCTAACCGATTAATGCTTCGTACTCAGCTTCATTATTCGATGTTGGGAAGGCTAGTCGGAATGAATATTCCAGAACTTCTCCGGTTGGGCTTCCTAGTCGAATTCTAATTCTGGATCCGTGTTGCAAAGATGATCCATCGACAAAGAGTTTCCAAGTCTGAAGAGCTTTATTTGGCTCCAAAGGTTCCAAGTCGGGAGATAATTCGATTAAGAAGTCTGCTAAAACCTGCGACTTTGCGCTGGTTCTTCCTTTGAACTCGATATCATACTCCCTGAGCTCAATGGCCCACTTAGTTAATCTTCCTGATTGATTTGGGCTATGCAAGATCGTTTGCAATGGATGATTGGTGAGTACGATGATTGTGTGAGACTGAAAGTACGGTCTCAACTTTCTTGCCGAAGTAACGACTACTAACACGAGTTTCTCTGTAGTTGGAAAATGTAGAATATTGAGAGATTTGCTAGTGTAGAATATTGGATGCTGAGTTCCTCGATCCTCTCAAACTAGTACACTGGTTACCGCTGATACCAAGACTGCGATGTATAAGTATAGCAATTCCCCGTCTTTAGGTTTTGCCAAAATTGGTGGAGTCGACAAGTACTCCTTCAACTCGGATAGGCGTTTTCGCACTCTTCGTCCCACTTGAAATTTTTATTTCCTCACGGTAGTTGATAGAACAAAAGACATTTGTCTGTTGATCGAGAGATAAATCGATTTAAAGTGGCAATCCGTCCAGTACGCCTTTGAACTTCTCTCTTACTTTTTGGCGAAGGTAACTCTTGGATTATCTTGATATGTTTTGGATTTACTTCAATTCCTCTTTGGGTGATAATGTAACCGAGAAACTCCTCTGAAGTTACGCCAAAAATGCACTTTGCCGGGTTGAATTTCATCTAATACTTGTTCAAGGTTTGGAAGCATCATGCTAAGTGATCCACATGATCTTTAGCTTTCAGAGACTTGGCATGTATGTCGTCAATGTACACTTCTATTGTTTGACCAAGTTGATCGGCGAACATCTTGTTTACCAATCACTGGTAAGTTGTGCCTGCATTCTTCAAGCCGAAGGGCATATCTTTGTAGCAATATGTCCCTCATTCTGTTATGAATGAATTTTTTTCCATATCTTCGGGATGCATCCTAATTTGATTGTACCCCAAAAATGCGTCCATGAATGAAAAGAGTTCATTCCCTGTTGTTGCCTCGACGATTCGATTGATATTGGGCAAATGAAAGCTATACTTTGGAAAAACCTTGTTCAAGTTGGTAAAATCTATGCTGTCTCGCCACTTGACGTTCTTCTTTGGTACTACGACCGGGTTGGCTAACCATTCAGGATATTGTACTTTGACATCAGTTAGTTTCTTTACTTTGTCTATCATGGCCTTCGTTCTTTCGGGACCTAACTTTTGCCTTTTTTGCTTAATCGGTTTGTAAGTTGGATCTACATTCAGTCTGTGGCTTGCCACCTTTGGATCGATTTTAGGCATATCCTAAGCTATCTATGCAAACGTTGTCACGTTCAGCTCCTGAAGTCGAATTAACTTTTCCTGGATTGCTTAAGTTGGTGCTTAAGTTAACTCTAATGCTTACACATTTTGCCAAGTCTGTCAATTCTATATTGACGAGTGCGATAATTGATCGATCTGGTTTTTCGGGAGCTAGAGGTTCCGAAATACCCTTTCCGCTGACGATCGCTATGATCATACACGATTTATTGTGCAGTTTCAACTCGGCAATAAAACAAGTCCGAGACATTTTTTGATCTCCTCGAAATGTGTAGATTCCTTTGTCTGTTGGGATCTTTACACATTGATGATAGCTTGAAGGGATAGCTTTCATCACATGAATCCATAGAGTTCCTAGGATCATGTTGTAGATTAGTGGTTTGTCTACCACTAGAAGTTTGATCCATCTCGTAATTCCTGCAATTCGGATGGGTAGTTTGATAGTTTCTATCGTGTGAATTGAACTTCCATCAAATGCCGATAATGTTCTGTGTAACGGTTTGAGTCTGACATTTGGGAGGGCCATCTGGTCTAGTGTATTTTAAAGATTAAGTCCACTGTACTTCCTGTATCGACCAGTATTCGAGATACGTTGCAGTCGGCAACTCAGAGTTTTACGATTAGCGAGCCGTTATACGAGAAGCATACTCCTTCGAGATCTTTTGCTATGAACGATATTTCCGAGTCTATTGACTTTAGATTTTTTTTGAGCAGTTGACTTGAGGTTAACTGCAGCTACAACCTTGCGCATATTTCTGGATAGTTTTTATCGTATCATCACAAGATTGCAATCCTCCCATGATTACATTGACTTCCACTCTCGGAGACCCGAGTTCAGTAATATCTTCCTCGAGTCTTACGCGTTTAGGCTTTTTTTTCGCAGCACTATCCTGATTTGCCGCTTTGTGGGCTACATCCCACAACTTGACCTCTTTTTGCTTCTGCATTCTGAACTTTTGAGTCTCTTCTTTTGTGACACTTAACTCTCCTTTGGAGAATTTTTTGACGAGTAGCTCCTGCAGCTGTTTGCACTTCAAAGTTAAATGGCCAGTTCGATGGTGGAATGCACAATACTCATTTCGGTTGTAAGTATTGTTAAATGATTTCTTGCTAATTAGGTTGTTAGCTTTGCCGACTTGAAAAGCTGTAGCCGAGTTTGCTCTCCCTTTATAGTTATGTTGTCTCGCCTCTTGATATTCTTCCTTTGGTTCCTTCGGTCCAGAGTCACGCTGAATCTTTTGAGTCTTGGCAAGAATTTGCTTCTCCTCAATGTTCTCTGCATGCCTTGATGCTCTACACAAAGCATCCAAGATTGTGCTAGGCCAATTTATGAAAAGATCCCTTCGTAAAGCCTCGTCAATAACCATTCTAGTCCTTAAAGCCTCAATTTCCATGTCATCGCTGACTTTGCCTTAGTCAGTATTTTCCTGAAACATCTGAGATACGACTTCAGGGACTCGTCGTAACTTTGTTTTAAGGAGCATAGTTCCGCTGTAGAAGTGTCTTGGTTAATCGAATATGGCGTACTGTTTCATGAACAACTCGGCCAGCTGATTGAAACTCTCAACAGATCCCGTTGGCAGCTTTGTGAACCATACTAATGCATCACTAGTCAGGTTCTCGGCAAAATGTTGACAATAAACTGCGTCCTCTTGGTTAGGATGGTAGCTTATTCCACCCATCATAACGTTAAATGCGCTCATAAACTTTAGTGGGTCTATCGTTCCATCCTATGAAGGACACCATAGTCTTGGTACTTGGTATACCGAGATCCATTTTAATCTTGGGGAGAATGGGGAATTGCAAGCTTGTGCCAAGATTCGCCCAATCTCTGGCGCTGAGCTGGTCGCTTGATGGAATTGCGACCTCATCTCTTCCATCATTCTGAAGATGGTGGTAAAGTCTAAAGTTGCTGGCATATGCTGTGTAGGGATGTGTTGCGTCGCAGGTTGACCTAGTCTCGAGATGTTAGTAGGCTGCAGACTCAGCGTACTTTCGAATAGATTCCTTTGTACGCTGGCTAGTATCTCTTCGCTAGGCCTGTTGGTTTGTGTGAAAGGAACACTATTCCCATTCATCCTAGCTTCAATCTTGTTGAAGCGTTCGATGTTTCTTTGGTTTGCTACTTCTTGTTACGCCAACAAGTTTTGCACCATGGTTTCTAGTGATGGCGGCTCCATAAGTGGTCCAGGGAGTTCGGTAACTTCTCGAGACTCCTCTCGATTATTCTCCCGAGTTTGAACAGAGTTCAAAGTTGACCCAAGAGTTAGGTCGGTTTGCTCTCGAGGCGGGTTAAAACCTCTTCTCTCCAGTGAGTTGATGGTGATGTCGTCTTCAGACATCTTTGTTACTTGCGGTTTCTTTCTTTCTTCTGCGTGAAGAAGTCCTTCAATGTCGTCCCCACAGACGTCACAAACTATTCGAGCAGAATTTAGCACAAGGGTTCTAAATCCACCTATGAGATTTTAGAGGGACAACGGGCAAGGATTTTGATCAATTAGAAGAAACAAGTAATCGCCAAAGCAGAGAATGTTGAGTCGAATGTTATTACTTAGAGTTTGATGTCCAAAAGCTGATCCCCTGTTTGAAGGATCTTCTCCTCTATTTATAGAAGATAGAGGCGGGTTACAACTTATTTAAATTTGGAAAGATTACATTATGTTTAGATTTGGTGCTATCTAGAAAATCTTAGCTAGATTTCTGGAAATTTACCATATCGGAATAGGAAAATTTCTATTTCTTTGTTGATGACGTGTCGTCCGAATTCCTTCTTGCTCGGCGCGTTTCCGAGTTGATAGCGGATGTCCGAGACGAAGCTTCGAAGACCTTGCCGAGTTCAAGACTTAGAGATTTCTATTCATTATTTTCCGTGAACCAAAGTAGGATCTCGGATCCACCTCCAACAAAGATAAAAGAGTTATAGGATAGTTGGGTAATTAGGTTGAGACAATTAAACTCACGTTGTTCAGAACTGATCTCCTTTTCCTGGGATTGATCTCCTAAGAGATTTTGCATCCTCTCATTCTCATACCTCTTTTAAACTCTTACCATCTTTCGAATATTTAAATGAATAGATACATAAAGAGGAAGTACTTAATAAAATATATTATAATATATATTATTTCCCATAATCTTTTTAGAGATTTGTTATTACTACTATAAGATCTTGTGATATCTCCAAATATATACTACATAACAACTCATTCTTATTTTGATTGAATCATCACATGTCTATACTTATACACAAAGGTTTATAATGAATGGCTCCAAATGAATTTTGTAAATTTTGAAAAAGATTTTAATCTAACGGTTGATAATAAAAGTGATATAGTGGATGAGCAAGATCAATTTCTCTAGCTTATTGTAAGATAATCTAAGGAAAGTAAGATAGATTGGAGAAAAGATAAAATGAATTGTCACAAATAAATTTGATAGTATTAGATAGATTTTAATGTAACGCTTGATGACAAAAGTGAAGAGTAACATAGATTACACAAAATATTAAATGAATGATCACGAATAAATTTTATAGATATTGGATAGATTTTAATCTAAAGGTTGATGATAATAATGATATAATGAATGACCAAGATCAAATTTCAAAATTTTTTTATATGATAATGTCGGAAAAATGAGAAATGTTAGATAAGATTTTATTCAAACCTTTGATGATCGATGTAATCTAATGAACAACTAAGATTAACATTTCAGATTTTCTTATCTTTAATTTTTTTATCTATAAAAATACACATATCAACAACAGAAAAATATTACAACATCACAAACTTCACATATGAAATATTACCGATTTCTTGATCTATTTTCTCTATTTTTGGATTTTCAAGAAATTTGTTTTCTCCATTTTTGGATTTTCTCCATTTCTTCGTAAGTTTATAAGTCTAAATATGTAAGAACATACAATTATTTATTGAGTGATAATAATATAATATTTCTTTTGAAAAATAATAATATGTATGCATCTTTATTATAATAATCCACAAGTTTTTTTCCAGGGTCAAATTATAATAATCCACAAGTTAATTCTCTAAAAACTGCAACTCTTTCCTTTCGACACCTGTCATAAAATAAAAAAATTGCATCTTCAATTTTTTTTTATTAAAAAAACCTAATAGCCAAAAAATGAACAAAAATCGGTTCCATATATTTCTCTTTCCCACTATCTCTACTTTCCCTACTTCAGTTTCCTCCTCTTCTCTTCGGCGATGGATCCTTTCATACAAAAAAGATTTCTACAGAACCAAGAAAATTACTCCATGGGTCATTTTCGTCTATACCCGTTGTTATCGGTTAATACCCATAATCAAAACGCTACCTGTATGGATCCCCAATCGGTTAGCATCTTGACCCGAGCAGACATGACCTGAATCAGAACCAATATGTATGTGCATCCTAAATAGGTATATAAATTGTATACCCGAAAGACCCAAAAGTACAATACATGATGTTTTTAGTTGGTAGTTACTCAAAAGTGTTATTTAGATCGGATAAATTTAAAATAAGATTAATGTCACAAAACATTATTTTTATAGAAAGAAAAAAATTAAATAAAAGCTAGAAATGTTTTTTGAGCATACATATCTTTTCATTCTCCAAACTAAATAAAAATAAATAAGTAAAAATATATTTGAATATATTTCTTTATTTTTATAATGGAAAGTTGTTAAAAATTTTAAATTCAATTATCAGGATTTAAAAATAAATAAAACACAAAAGGTTAAGATTAAAACGTACAATTCAGCCCAAATTATAAGATAATTTTATCCTATAGTAAATAACATGTCAATTAAAGTCCAAAATGTTTAATATATAAGATAATTATTGTAACGATAGATAGGCCAGACATTGTTGATATATGTGTTATGATGCCATAGGATGTTGGTGACTGGAAGAGTGTGGTTAGGTTCTGTAGAAAAAGGAATGTTCGACCACAGATTCTGTTTTATGAAGCTGTCTGATCGATGGCCTAACAAGTGTATCGAAATGGAGAAACCTGTACTGATATATAAAACAGTGACATGTTCCAATTTGAAAGATGTTGTGTTCTCTCTTCTATAAATATGATATGTTTTGGAAACTACATCTCTTCTATACAATGTCCTTATCAAACTAGAGAGCCACTTTAGAAAATTTATTATTGTGAAAGCAATAATCTTTGGAGGTTTAGTAAATGCCACTATATATATTTCTATGATATTTATGAACATTCACATGATTATCTGACAAAATACCCTTTCTTTAACAAAATGAAATTTTAGTATCATTATTAATTTTTTGGTTATGAGCTTTGACTCTTGTTGATATCAGACCTCACACAGCTCGACCTATAAAGGTTCATTTAGCTCGGGGGACCAATAGAAGCAGAGATGGGCCGAGCAAAGGCCTCATTGGTCAAACCAATGGCAAAAGAAATTGAGAAGAAGAAGGACGGCAGAACGGAGGACGAGGAATTGTAGGAGAAAGAATAGGAAAGAAAAGTTAGAAGGAAGCAAGAAAAGAGGCGAGAAAGAGGAAGCCGAAGTGGAAAAGATTACTATATAAGAGAAGTCCACATAAGGAGAAGAGACACATAAAAACCACTAGAAGACTAGAATAGAAATTCACTCTGATCTTTGGTTAAACACCTCTTTATAATTTATCTGGCAATTCGCCTCGATAATCAATAATGTGAACTTCTAAATCTCTTAAACCTTGCTTACGTTAGTCCATCCTATATTTGAACCTCGGTTATTGATCTAGCATCATCAACTCTGAGTTTGATGCCATTTAATTTGACTTAACGAAATAAAGCAAGTATATTCTAGTAACCATGCACCGTGGAAGAGATTCACATACTGATGAAATCATTTTCTGTTTGTCATGATTCATTATATTAAATAAACATAATTTATTTAATATAAAGTTTTCGACATGCTCTTTCACTAAATTATACTCTGCCTCCATTTCTGAAAGACCGATGTCTTAGAAATTTTTTTTTCCCAAAATACAGATGTTTTCTATTTTTGTGCAATAATCATTCTTTACCTCTATATTAATTAGAACAAAAGTAAGTAAAATGATTAATATTTAATTATAAAATAAAGATATATATTAGGTTCAGATGACAAATCTAGAGATGGCAACGGATTGTCAGAAATCCTGAAAATGGTGTATATTCTAAAAAAGTAGCCAAAAGTTCCTTATACCTAGAAAACTTTACAAGATTGAAGAGCTTGTTTGTTATTTCTATTCTTAGATTGTTGAATTTAAAAACAGATTTTTTTACTCATAGTATGAAAAGGATGGCTAGTGATCTTGCTTTTGTAAACAATTTTCCGACCGAGTGGTTATTAATAAAATTAAAAGTTGACAAGAAAATAACGATATATTAGATTTTTTTGAAATATTTATTTAATATATATATAAATATATGTATACACATATACACATATGCAAAGCCTTATACATGGCCATCTTAAAAGACAAACACTAAAACTACCCAAATCAACATTCTTTATGTTTGTTTCAAATTTTAAAAATGCAAGTTTATTAAAAAAATCAAGAATAGTAATAGAACTCATCATCACCAAATCAAATTTAAAAATTATAATAAATAATATATCAAATCAAAGTTCTAGGTTACGAGTTCAAAATGTATTATTAAAGTTTTGAAAATTCAATATATCTAACTGGCCGAAGCTCTTCAAAAACACGTATGAAAATTATATTGCATATCGTCTTTGATTTTGTGCGATTGATTTATATTTTAAAATATGAATGATAAAAGTTGCAAGATACCAAGATTGGAAGGTTTGGTTTGCAGAAAACTATAAAAAGGAGTAATATACATAAAATGATGAGATATATATCATACAAGTTGGCTTAATTATATATGAAGCTAACATGATACAATATACAATCTATCACATCAAACTTTGACGTGAAGAAAACCCAAAAGTAAAGAAGAAGCACATGCATGCACATTCGTAATAATTCCTTAACTGTTTTTCAGATTATTAATTACGTTTATTGAGCTAATAGCGTAGATTTGTAATAAGCGCCAAAGTATTACTAGTCGTCGTTGTAAGTTCTTCAACAACCTTCGCTATCTTCTTCTTTGTTTCTTTACTAACCTTCGCTTCCTCTAAACCATCCGTACAAGTCCCTTCGTTGGTCAATGCTGCACTCACCCACGTCCTAACGTTAGCCATATGGTTAGCCACCGAGCCACCATCTTTAAGAGCCTTCATCTCTGTATTCGCTTCCTTGAGCTCATCAATTGTGTCCTTCATCTCCTCGAGACAGTCCTTGAGGATAAGTGTCTCCATTGTAAACATGTTACTTTTTCGACCTCCGATTGATTTCTCAGACTTTTTGAGAAGCTTAGAGATGACTGAAGTTGCTTTCTTTGAGGATTTGATGTTGAGGTTAAGCGCGGTGGTGCAGAGTTTGATCGGATCGGATTTGATGGTCGAGGAATATGAGGATAAAGACTTGTAGCATTTGTCTGGAGTTGTTGTTGAACTGCAAGCTGTTTTCACGAATGTTTTGTGGTTTTGGGAATAGGATGATGAAGTGGCTGTTGTTTTGTGGATGTCTGTTGAAGTGAGGAAAACAAAGACCAATGCTAGGGAGTAGAGGAATTGCGACATGTTGATGGAAATTAGGGTTTAGTTATCTTTCGGTGTTGAACAAATTTTGTAGGGACGCATTTGTATGTTGTGTGTGTATTATATATATATACAACATAGTGTACATGCACCTTTGTTGTTTAATTGAATGAAGTTATTAAGTAGTAACTAAATTTTATTTGTTTCTGTTTTTCAACGTATGAATATGGTTAATTGAATTGAGCACATGGTTTCAAAACATATGTATGAGTCCCCTAATTAAGGGCCTGCAATTATATATATATATATATATATATATATAGATATTGTGTTCTAGATTAATAAATTGGAAAGAAAGAAAAAGGCTAAATGGGATATCATTTTAATAATCATACTAATACTTCATTCGTTTAAGATTACTATTTTTGTTTCAGCTTTATGATTTTTGTTTTGTTTAGTTTTTTTCAATACAAAAGTTTAGACCATGTTTTTATTTTAATTATATTATTATATTGACTTATAGAATGATGAAATCATAAATTATAATAATAAGATCATAATAAATTTATATGTGTGAAAAAATTTAAGCTATCTAATATGAAACTGAAGAAGTAATAATTTGTAATAAAGCATGAAAATGGATGTAAAAATCCTTTTAAAAAATGTAATAACGTGGAACCAAACAATTAATATAAGAAAAGTAAGAGAAATTGGGTTTGTAAGTTATAATTAATTTGATGTTGTTTAATTGTATATCAATACGTTATATGTTATGTAAACTAAGATCTCTTACAAGAGCCCGAGTATCTCTAGATCAGAACTGTATATCATGTATGGTTTATTTATTGACCATTATTCAAAAAATAAGATAAGTGTATATATGTCTCAAAATTAAGGTAACTAGCTTGTTTTTTTTTTTTTTTTAATGAAATGGTATAGTCAACTCTGTATTGTTTAATAAAATATTCCTAAAAAGAATTATATTATATAAAACTAAAGATGATTGCTTTGTGATTATGTATTCTAATTTTGCTATGGTTACTTAGTGAATACTAAACCGGCCAATAAATATAAGACTCAATTAATATTATTATATTTGCATTCATATTGCTGATACTTAACTACATCATTTTGAGTCTGTTTCGGACTAATCATCTCATTTACTCCTCTTTATTTCATTTTTATTTGTGGCGCAAGAAATTAACTAACCGATATCTATTTAAATGTTCAATTACACATATTTTGTGCAATATTTTTTTTTTCATGTCTTCAGTCTTTGCTCCTTTTTATTTACACAATGCAAATTAATCATGCGAAACTATAAATAATATGCAATACAACTTTTATATATATTTTCAAATACCTTTTATGATTATATACATTAGATTTTCAATATTTTAAGATTAAATTTAAATTTCTTGTAGTAATTAAAGTTTCAGTTTGATATATAACCAATCATCTTTTAACTATATGTACCCCCTATATATATATATATATATTTATTTATTTATTTTACTTTCATGATTGTTTTATTATAATCATGCAAACACA
>OVAX01002231.1:0-32248 GCA_900406405.1 Lepidium africanum
GATAAAGACGGCCAAAGCTCAAGACACATGCTTGAAAAGAAATACTTGTTTATTTGATGAACACTTGTCGATCTAACAAAAGAAATACATGAGCTTATATAGGCTCAAGCTACAACGGTTATGAGATTAAAACAGAAAGAAATATCAAAAATTTAACAAGTGATGGAGGCCGTTGATCTTGGAGCCGTTGGAGAAGATTTGACGATCTGCCGGATATGGAAAGTCTTCAAATGGGGGATTCGCCCAATCATGTGAGAGCTGGTGCATGGTAAGACTTTCCTAGATGATTCTGAGTGGCCTAGATAGTCTCCTGGTTGCCACACATACGTCTGCAGTCCCTTGAAGTAAGCATGTCCCGGACCTTCCTTAAACTGCACCGGATCGGACCGTCTTCTTGTTTGGAGTGTATCTGGTGGATACGATGGTGGATTTCTACGGTATTGGGCTTGTTGGAACCATGAAAAGCCCAAAAATAACCTCCAAGTTGTTTGAGGTGAAGGCCACGCCTGAGTTGGGCTGTGTAGCTCAATCTTTGGCCTTGTCGCGAATAAGGCCTTTGCGCAGAAGGTCCAGCTTCTAAAATCCATAACTTTTGGTTTGGGCTAATTTCACTTTGAGGAGTTATCTGATTGAGTCAAGAATCCATAGCAATCAACAATATATCTTAATTCGCTTTGTAGCATCCGTAGTGTCTTGATATGTGACCGTATGTCTTCATGATCCTCCAGGGAAGGTTATTGTAGTGATCTCCTTGAGTCCGGCTCAGGTGCTTGAGTGATGGACGATTCATTGAGTTTAGGCAGCTGAAACATGTCTAAGAAGGTCGTCTCTCCTTTATCTTCGACATGTTTCCCAAGGAAGTTCGTCTCCCCTTTATCCTTGGTGTATTTAGCCAAAAACTCAACAACCAAATCTAGGTCTTGTGTATTGGTCGAGGCTCTACCATTGAGGAGCCTATCACCCTTTGAGACCGCGGGTTTAAGAATTCCAAGGCGGATCAAACTTTGTTTACGTTCAAGAGCTCTAAGGGTATTGTGGTTGTGTTGATATACGTTGATGACCTTATCATTTCGAGTGATGATAAGGAAGGTATAGTCGAAACTAAAGCTTATCTCCATTCCGTGTTTGATATTATAGATTTGGGTGAGCTAACGTACTTTCAAGGGATTGAGATTTGCCGTTCTCTAGAAGGCTTATTTCTTTCTCAAAAAGTACACACTTGATTTACTTCGTGGGACAGGAATGGAGCATTGCAAACCACAAAGACGCCACTTGAGAATGGTTACAAGGTCAGCCGAGAGGGGGAGAAAGTGAATGAGCCATTCAAAGATCTGAGGCTATATCGGAGACTAGTTGGTAAGCTTATTTACTTGTCCACTTCTCGTCCTGACTTATGTTTTGTAGTGAACCAAGTCAGTCAGCATATGCAAACTCCAACGAAGTAGCATTGGTCTATGCTTGAGCGGATTCTCAAATACATTAGAGGGAGTTCAGGTCAAGGTGTTTGGATGGGTAAGAATGATAGTACTGTTATTTATGGATTTTGTGATGCTAATTGGGCAGGTGATAGGAACGATAGGAAGTCCACCACAGATATTGCACATTCATTGGAGGGAATTTGGTTACTTGGAAGACTAAGAAGCAGAAGGTTGTGGCATGCTCAACAGCTAAGGTGGAATACAGGGCTATGAGGAAGCTTATTGATGAGTTGGTTTGGCTTCGTGTCATTCTTAAGGATCTAGGCCGCGAAACCATTGAGCTGATCTTCATGCATTGTGACAACCAAGCTGCGATCCACATTGCCAATAACTCGGTCTTCCATGAGAGAACCAAGGGCATTGAGGTGAACTGCCACAAAGTTCGTGAGTGTATTGCTAAGGAAGTAACCCTCCCATGTTACACACCTAGTGGAGATCAGTTGGCGGATATCTTCACCAAGGCCGCAAGCACCAAGAATTGCAATCATATTTATGGTAAACTTGGTCTTGTTAGCCTTGACCGCCCTTGACCTCATGTTCCTAAATCCAAGGTCTACATGCTCTTTTTCCCTTGGTAAGGTTTTGTCCCATAGAGTTTTCCTTACTAAGGTTTTTACCGAGGTGTAGGCTTTTGGTTTTCCAAACTAAGTCTCTGTTTCCTTGAGGCTTAGCTTGAGGGGGAGTATTGGTCAAGCATCCTCACTCAACCACATGACTCCATTCCCAAGAGGTTGAGTGACCCTTCTATCTGCATACGTCTGTACACGTTCGCTTCTCGGTCCATTCCTCCATCTAAGGCCGAAGGTGATCCAACCAATAAGAGAAGATGCATCTAAGGAGTCAGCCTATTTAGCAGCCCACAAAGATCACCTTATCCATAAGGTGACCGTTGGAGGATAAGGCTCCAATGGCTACTGGTCCCAATTTGGTCAAAAGCAAATGTTGAACATGTTGCTTTATGACCTCCTTTCGCTTTTATGTATTTGGCTGTAAATGTGGCTAAGTTCCTAATGTTGCTTTCTTCTTTATAAGCCTTGTAAACCATTAATATCAAATTAATGGAAACAATTGCTTCACTCTAATTTCTCTCGGATTTCTTCATCTTTAAACAACAAAATGCTTCCGCAAACTATGGTCTTTGGTGCCAAATCCCACATTTTGTTCCCCAACAGTCCGGCAATTAGACTTCATTCTTCCTGGGTCATGAGTTCAAAAGGAATAATTTTTATGTGAGCCCACAAAGGTAGAACTGTTGGCGATTGGAAGTTCTTATTTGAAGTTGTTGACCAACGTTCAGCATAGAAGAGGGAATCAGCTATATGCCATTGTCGCTTTTCCAAGATTTTCTCCCTTAGATATTCACTCTGAATTTCGAACATGATAGACCTAGTAGCAGAAAAATGACCAACTACAGTAAAACCTCTATATATAAATAATGTCGGGACTACACTAAAATTATAATTTTTTATTAATGTAAAGAGATTATTAATTTATCGATATACTAATTGAACCAAAACCTCAATTGGAGACTATAAAATTATATAATTTTATAGAGGTTATTAATAATCGAGTATTAATTTAAAACGGTTCTACTGTAAATATTTTTTATGAGTTGATGTACCTCTAGTCAAAAAATTCATTAGAAATTTGAATCTCATGGACTCTTTCAAGCGAAAATCCTAGTGGTTCAATCTATTTCAAAGCTTTACTTGTCGAAAATTTACCTTATTGGCATAAGACAGAGCATTAGAGAAGAAGAGAGGCTACAAGAAAGGGGGTAAAGAGGGAAGATGAAGAAGTGGCGATTCTAAGGTCAAGTTAGCATTAAGGTTAAGGTTAGGGCTATGTGGTGAAAGAGGGGTAATGGCAGAAGAGGAAGAGGGTGAAGAGCGAATATGAGAGGGTTTGCCTTTTGGGCTAGATAAGGAGAGTTTGCATTTCAGACAAGTTGAGGGAGAAAAAAGGGAGAAAAGCGAGGCTGGGAAAGGAAGGAAATCTGAGAGGTCCAGAACATTAAGGGAAGACGACGACGGATAGCTGCGACAAGGAGACACCACCAGCAGGTCGAGTAGAAGACTCGACAGGAGAACGAGTTGTCTACCCCTAGCCGCCATTTTTTTATTCTTTCTCCTCAAATATTGAATGTTCTTATATATTAATAGCTTACCAACAATACTCTATTAACCTCAAAAGTTTAAAAACTATTTTTCTAAGAGCGAAAGGAAAGTAAGAAAAATTTTGTGGAAGAGTCGATAAAATTGAATTTAAGTGCCTTATTTAAAACCAACACATTTGGATGCAAATGAAGATCAAGAGCTCCATCATATTTAAAAGTTAAAACTATAAACTTGGTCGATATGATCCTATTAAAGATGGATATATTATATATTAGGCCTTCGAAATTACAATTATAATCATATTTAGAAATATACCAAACATGAAATTTAAGTGTATATGAAACATATATACCAAAATAATAATTACCACTATTTTGTTATCGCAAACGTATCGTGTTGAAATCGCAATCAGACACGAATGACATTATTGTCTTTTATTGTATGATTCATTGGAAGCTAATAGGCTTTTATTGTACCAACACACGTTAGCCCACATAATAAGGAAGTACGCTTCATGATTTATCTTAAAATCAACATACGTTTATCTACTTGACCCGATAGAGAAACTCAAATCTGGGTAAAACCGGCCCGTTTAAACCTCATTACTCATACGACCGAGATTTTCCACCAAAATCGACGGTTACCACTCGTTCTCTTCGACCATCTTCCCTCTCTCTCTAGCTCAGAAATCTCTTTTTCGCCAAAATTCCAGATTATCTGAAACAGAAATCGCTTTTTTTTAATCTCTGGCGGCGGATTTTTTCTAGTTACTCATTCAATATTCATGGAGTGTGACAGAAGAGGGAGGTCTTTTTCCCGGTGTCGGACCTATTCCATTTCCGGTTGGGTCCTTGTGGATTTGTTGTTACCAATGTCATTGAGCTGGACCATCATATCATCTATGTCAACACCGTATTCTAAATGGTTACTGGGTATCACGTTGGGAGATTCTTGGAGGAAATTGCTTAGTCGCTTTTTTTGTTATTTTTAAATTAGGCTTCTAATTGATGCCAAGGGTTTTGTTGATTTTTGGTTATTTTACGGAATCTGGCAACTTGTCGAGATTCGATTAAGGAAGTATCGTGTAGTTTGAGTTCAGGTGACAAACATAGAGCTGATTACTAAGCGAATTTCGCTGGAACTCATGTCAAGTATCTGTAATTCTAGATATGAAGTTGCTTCTGAGGACGCTATTGTTTAGTGATCACTTGATTTTGGTGGAATGTAAACGAAGAGATGTCTTGTTAGATTATTTTAGGCACTATTGTTGGAGGTGGGTCCATAATGCCCCTCGCCCACTTAGGGTTCACTACCAACGCCACGTCGGCGAGGAGCGCCTCCGTCAAATGATGATCGGCCACGTTAACACGGGACTGACCACGTCAGTATAGTACCGGCGACGTCGACAGAAGGCGACCAAGTCATCAGCAGGCCTAGGCTTAATGGGCCTTGGTCGTGCATGCCCAAGTCAATGGACTTCGTTCGGGCCGCGAGCTCATTAAAACGGAGTATTAATGACAGGTCGCCTAACACATGAGGATGTACTGTCGGTTCCATAACAGATCGAGCCCGTACAACACAGAGGCACCCAAAACGTATGAGCAGGGAAACCCTCAAGGAAGACCATCTATAAAAGGAGAAGGATGGCTCAGTCGAGAGCCATCTGAGCACTTCCGCTGCACACTCAAAAAATCCTATTTTTTACTTAGATTTGTAATCGTGTTTTTTACCTCGTCATCATTGTAATCGCCCATTTTACCACTTAAAAAACAGATTTCCTACCTCATTTTCTCATCTCAATCTCATCATAATTACTCTGCTAAACCCTGCACAAACAACTATCCAGAATTTCAGATAATTATTGGTGACAGTGGACACTCTACGTGTGTCTAAACATTGTGTGCGTAAACATATTTAGATGGTTATTCGGCGATTATGTCGTTGTGCCAGTCGAGCTCTCATGTCCGTTTTTCTACTTTTTTGGTTGCTTCACATGTTAAGCAAACTTGAAGTGTGTATATTTGAGTCTCCCGTGAATATTTAAGCTATCACCAAGTAGTTTCTCGAGGTTAAAGCTAACTCAATGAATTCTTCATATTGTTGATATGTAGTGAATTAATCACTAGTAGGTCCATTTAAAGGGTTAAGTTGATTAATTTGATTGTGTGTTACTTTGCCATGGTAGTCATCCTTGTTGCTTCCTTCTTACCGTAGTAATGATAAGCTACTGCCTGACAGGAAGGAGCATAATAGTTCAGATTAGTTGTTATGTCGAACAGAACTAAACTCTCGTTATATTTTAACATATGTTATTTTGTGTTTCTCGGTTATCTATTATTTTGTGCACCAATTAGTCAGAGATGATTTTGTTTCTTCGTCTTATATTGTTTTCAAAATTTTGGTTAATTCTGAAGCCGCTTCTTGCAATACAAATGACCATTTGCTAAAAGAAGACATCCATTAGTTGACTTTATGGTGGTTTCTGAGATAAAAAGATGCATTGATGAAGGAGTTGAGTTCCAAGGAGAAGTGTTGAACTTTAGAAATGATGGGTCTCTGCTAATCATTAGACTGCAATTTACTCCTATATATGGTTACGTTGATAGTATCACCCATATAATTGGAATCTAGTTCTTTATTAATACAAACATTGACTTCAAACCTATTCTTGGATTTTCAACAAAAGAAAAATTCATTGATGGGATATACCCAGCTTTAGCTGCTGGGGAGCAGAATGTTTCGAGAGGGATGTGTGGGTTATTCCAACTAAGAGATGAGGTTGTGTCTATGAAAATATTGTCACGCCTCACACCATGAGATGTTGCATCTGTTAGCTTCATATGTTGCAGACTATATGTGCTGACAAATAATGAGGATCTTTGACGAAAGGTTTGTCAGAATGGTTGGGGAACTGAAATTACACGTGTTTTGAGGCTGTTCCTAGTGCAAAGCGACTCGGTTGGGGCCGCATGGCTAGAGAACTGACCACCCTTAAGTTGCAGTTTGGAGAAAACTTACTATTGGAGGTGCAGTTGAGCCGTCTCGCTGCAACTTTAGTGATTGTGCTGTTGGAATCGGGTCATCTTTTTCGAGGAGAAAGAGTGAATATGCAGCCTATGAATGATACCTTTGTTTTAGATGTGAATTCGGATTTCCCGAAATGGCAACATGTCAAAGTGAGCTCCCCTCCTCTGGAATGTTGGTGCCACACACTCTCTTGCGTAAAGGGCTCTAATCTAGTTGTATTTGGTGGTTGTGGCCAGCAAGGTTTAGTGAATGATGTGTTTTTCTTGAATCTTGATGCAAAGTCGCCTACATGGAGGGAAATTTTGGATTTGGCTCCGCTTTTACTAAGATCATGGCACAGCTCATTCACCCTTGATGGAAACAAACTGATTGTATCTGGAGTTTGTGCAGATTCTAGTGTTCTTCCTCGATCTCTCACTAGAGAAACCAGTGTGGTGAGAGATTCTAGCTGCTTGGACTCTGCCCTCCAGGTTACCCCACATGCTGTCAGTTTATAGCGGAAGAAAGATGATGTTCAGCGGTCTTGCTAAAATCGGGCCTTTGAGATTTCATTTAAGTGATGTCTTCACGATGGATCTAAGCGAAGAGGAGCCTTGTTGGAGGTGTGTGAGCAGTAGCAATATGTCTAGAGCAGGGTACCCAGAAGGAGTAGCACGACCACCAAGACTGAATCACATAGCTGTTAACCTCCTCGGAGGTAGAATCTTGATCATGGTTGGTTTAATGGCAAGGCTTCACTCAGCGTCTCAGCTCTATCTGTTAGAATTTGCGGAATATATATTGAGAATGGTTGAGAGTGTTTGAAGGATAAAGAGATTGAGAGTTTAAGAGATTTGGAGATTTAGTAACCTAAGAGATTTAGAGAGATTGGAGAGACCATTTAGGCCAAGATTGAAAGAATATGAAGAGAGAGATTTATGCACAACAAATACAAGAAAGACAAAATATTGTCGAAAAAAGGAAAGAAAGAGAATTTGCTTGGTCTTCATGAGAAAAGGAGATGGAGCCTTATTCCTCTTTAGCTCCAACAGTCACAAGGTTTGCTTAAGCAAACATTTGACTTCTCCAACACACTTTAACGGTCATATTGACCTTACCATCACATGTGACTTTGTTGGTGAGACATGTGACCTCTTTAAGTCTTATAACACTTTCACTTCCAACGATTACATTTACCTGGACCTTATAACTTGTTGTATGGATCACTCTTCACTTTACATGGACCACGAAACCACTTTGATCTTGTGTGATACTCAAGTCAATCATTCCTTGCTTCACACTTCAAGTCATTCATTCCTTGATTCACACTTCTCTTATTTGAGTTTAACACATGGTTCCTTACTTTACAAGGCTCCTATCTTCACTTGAGATCATGAGTGTAACTAATACTTGCGGATCTCTTTACTTCCTTGTATTACACTCTTTACTTCCTTGCTTCACAATGTTTAACATTATCTCCTTGACCCAACGGAGGAGAAACAAACTTAGAGAATACTAAACATTCTAAGGAGATTGTCACGGTTTGCTTGGGGACATGGCACTTGTGTCGTGGGAGGAACACGAGCAATAGTGTTGGGTGGTCAGATAGGAAAGGAGTGGATGCTAAATAAGCTACATTAGTTCTCACTAGTAAGATATCTCACATAGAAGAAAAAGAAAAAAAGAAACAAACAGAGATTTAGGGAAAATAATTTTATTGTGGGACTTTGTTGCTTTATACAGGGAGCTCGATCTATTTCCCCCACAGGATCAAGTACATAGTATCAGTTCCACCCATAAACTATGGCTCTTTCAATTTCACCATTGACCTGAAGTTGACCACCTAATTACCCACAAAATAAAAGTCATAATCCTTTTTAAACACAAAACACATTTTGAAATCTGAAATCGCAATTTTGGTTTATTAACAATGGTTTAGTGATAACAAAATTTAAAATAAACCAATAGTAAACCTAATTACAAAACCATAACCAGTAATTAATCCAAATTAGATCCAATTTATGACCCAGAAACAAAACCTACCCAGTTAAAACCTAATCGTAAATGTAAAATTCTCAGAACCACAATAGAAAGTGAAAACAATAATCTCAAAGGTGAAATCGAGATTGAAATTGAGGGTGAATATGGAGTTGGATTCTATCATTATTCGAGCAGAAACTAACGACGACGAGAATCATCAAGGCTCAGATGAAGAAGATGATCTCTTGGAGCGAAATGAGTTTGAAGTCGAGAGAGAAGTGGCTTTGATTGTCGACGAACCAAGCGTAAATCACAATGTATACCCAGAAAGTGATGAAGATGAAGGAGCTAGCAGTGGCTTTCGAAACTGTGACTTCATACATGGAGGAGATGAAATACTACACGAAGAGATGACGTTCATCAACGGAGTTGCATTTAAAGAAGGTATTGTTGATTATGTTCTAACAACACGCATAAACATCATACAATATAGGTATGATAAGAACAAAATTGGGTCTATGTGTGTGGGGTTAGAATTGTGAGTGACGGATATATTGTAGCTTGAACTCGAAATCTGAATTGTGGAAGATAAGGGTGTTTAAGAAAGGTCATAGGTGTACAGCTAATGGGGCTTGTGAGATGTTTAAAGTTCCAGTCATAGCTCGGTTATTCTTAGATAAAATTCGGAATGAACCGGATTACTTCTTGCCCATGAAAATGGAGGAACTCATAAAGGAAAAATGGGGAATCATGGTTTCTAGGCCTCAATGTCAAGTTGCAAGGAATAGAGCTCTTCTCGAGTATGATGAACAATTTTCTAGGCTTAGAGACTATGGTGCTGAGATTTTAGAGTCAAATCCGAATTCTAGTGTTGAGATTAATACTTTTGTAAATGAGAATGGGCAGGATGTGTTCAATCGGTTTTATGTGTGCTTTGATGTGATTAGGAGAACTTGGAAAAGTACTTGTAGGCATTTGATAGGAGTAGATGCATGCTTTATAAAGTACAAGATGAAAGGTCAATTGTTGGTGGCATTAGGGAGAGATGCAAACAATCAAATTTATCCAGTAGCTTGGGTGTAGTTCCAATAAAAAATACAGAGAACTGGTTATGGTTTGTAAAGAAATTAAAGGTAGATTTGGAGCTTGGGGATGGGGAAGGTTACATCATAATTTCTGATCGTCAAAAGGTAAAAAATTTCTGTTCCATTCGTTTAAATTCCATACATATATCGTCATAAGGAAATTTGAACTGGTTATACTTATATACATATATGTCACGATTTGTTCTTTATAGGGTTTAATCAGGGCTGTGAGTATGGAATTACCTAATATTGAACATCGGATCTGTGTTCGACATATCTACGGTAACTTGAAGAAGAATAAGAAGTGTGGGAAGAAACCATTTTTGAAGATGATGTTGTGCAATATTGCATGGAGTTAGAATGAGGTTGATTACATGATGCACATGGAGAGGCTTTTAACCTGTGACTCGGTTGTCTATGAGGAGGTGGTAAAGGAGAAGCCAAGAACATGGTGTAGAGCTTTCTATAGGCTCGGGAATTACTACGAGGATGTGGAAGAGTATAAGGAGGCAGATGAGTGTAGAGTTTCTATAACCACAAATGGAATGTTTGAAGTCGTCAATGGATTTGAATGTCACCGTGTATGCTTGGGGAGGAGAACATGTACATGTCAAAAATATAACATTTGTGGTATACCTTGTGTACACGCTTATGGAGTCATAATTAGCAAGAAATTGGTACCGGAGGACAATGATAGACCCAAAAGAGCCTATTTCATGAAGAAGAGGGCTTCTGAGCTTAATCAAGACTTAGAAGATTAATTGCAAAAATTAGAAATATGCAAGGACTATTCAAGATATCTCTCTTCTCTTTTAAACTCTCGATTCTATTACAGAGTCTTCATGTATTGAATCTTCTGGATTGATGTTGAGGTGAGATTTTCAGAGCCTGAAACTCAGATTTTCTCTTTGATTTGAATGATTGAAACTTTCATGATACTGATCGTATCATCTTGGTATCAGAGCGTGAATGGCGAACCGTGGAGTAGGTAAAGATTCTCAGGCAATGGCGCAAGTTGAAGAAACGGTGGATGCGCTTTCTTCTCGCCTTGAGAATTTGGAGAAATCGATTCAAATAATGACTGATTTCAGATCATCAACTGATCAGAATATTGAAAGAATTGATGAACAATTGCTGAATATGAATGGTGAATTTCGTAATCTTGGTTCAAAATTGGATCATCTAATCGCGATGTCAAGTGTCGAAGCTCAAGCGAATTCAAATGCTCAACCTGTGATTCCAAGTACCTCAAATTTGCCTCCAAGAAACTCTCAGGTTCCTTTTAGAAACTCTGAATCAATCCAAAACCATAGAGAACAATTTCAATCGCATTCTCAGTCTAGTTTAGGTGATCATGATAATCTTCTGAAAAAGATTGACCTGCCTTTGTTTGATGGTAATAATCCATATAGTTGGATTTCGTTGGTAGAAAGATTTTTCAGAATTGGTCGATATCATAATGAAGACAAACTGGAACTGATTTCATTAAGCCTTACTGGTGATGCTTTGAATTGGTATGAGTGGGAGTTAAATCGATCTCCATTCCAGAATTGGGAACAATTCAAATCTTGTTTGTTGTTGCGTTTTGGGAGTCAGAAGAATAGAACGCCTTACCGAAGTTTATTAGCTTTAAAACAGACTGGAGCAATGATTGACTATGTTAGAGCTTTTGAGGAGTAGTCTGCTCATGTTCCATTCTTAGATGAAGAACAAATGGAAGGTTTGTTTTGGGCTGGGTTACAGGAACATATGAAAGGAGTTGTTGAGATGATGAAACCTCAAAATTTGAGAGAAATGATAGTTGTTGCTCTTAGTATGGAAGATAGTCAGCCAGTAAAATGATGAGTAAAGATTTGCTGTGTGAGACTAAGGTTGAGAGAGTTGGTCTATCTGCTAATACACGTTTGAACACAGGGAATGTTTATTCTACAGTGAAGAAGAACAAAAGACAAGAGAATATCCCTCATGTGTCAACTCAAAACAGACCAATGGCACAGCCTTTGGCTCCTCCTATGCATGACAGAAAACGTTTATCTGATGCAGACTTTGATGAAAAAAGGAAGAAAGGTATCTGCTTCTTTTGTGATGGACCAGGGATTAAAGGTCACAAGTGTGCTAAGAAACAATTAAGAGTTCTAACTGTGCTAAATGGAAGAGAGGTTGAAATCCGTGAGGTTGAAGATGATACTGAAACTGAAGCTATAGAGATTGATGGTGATTGTTATTGCTGTCACTCATTTCTTTTTTGGGAATTGTTTCACATAATGCAACAATGATGTATGGTCATATTAACAAGAAGAAAATCACTATCATGTTAGACAGTGGAGCATCTCATAATTTCCTTTCACCTTCTGTTGCTAAGAAGGAAAAGTTACAAGTATTTGAAGGAAAGAACTTAAGAATTCGTTTGGGAACAGGAGCTATTTCTAAAGGAGTGGGAATTTGTTTAAATGTTCCTGTTTTGATACAAGGAGTTACTATCACTGCTGATTTCACTGTTTTGGAATTAGGTGGAGCTGATATAATATTTGGAATGCAATGGTTACAAACTTTGGGTAAATGTGCAACAGATTTTTGGTCAACATGAGCTCTCTTTCTTGCATGGTGATCAATGGGTTACATTGAGGGGTGATCCAGAGTTATGCACTACTTATAATCCATGTAAGATGTTGCAGAATCCAAATATATTGGATGTTAAGAAAGGCACCACCGATTTTAATGCATTACAGGGAAAGGTTCCTAGTAACTCAAGAGAAGCTAAGCAGTTGGATTCTTTATAACATCAGTTTGCGTTGGTTTTTATGGAACCCACTTCATTGCCTCCTCTTATAGGTTGTGAACATGCAATAGAACTGAAGCCAGGCTCTGGTCCCATCAGTGTTAGGCCATATCGTTACCCTCAAGTACAGAAACAAGCCTTGGCGTTATTGGTAAAATAGATGTTGGAATCAGGCATAATCAGAGCTAGTCACAGTCCTTATTCAAGCCCGGTTATTTTGGTTAAAAAGAAAGATGCAACTTGGAGGTTTTGCGCAGACTATATAGCTTTGAATCGAGTGATTGTACCTAATAAATACCCTATTCCAGTTATCGATCAGCTCTTAGATGAACTCAATGGAGCTGTGGTATTCTCGAAACTTGATTTGAGAGCTGGTTATCATCAAATCAGAATGAAACCAAGTGATATTGAAAAGACTGCTTTTAGAACGAACGATGGGCATTATGAATTTTTGGTTATGCCATTTGGTTTAACTAATTCTCCAACAACTTTTCAAGCTCTCATGAATGAAGTGTTTCGTCCATACCTTAACCAATTTGTGTTAGTCTTTTTTTACGATATATTAGTATACAGCTCCTCTTGGGAACAACACATGGAGCATTTGTGATTGGTTTTCGAAGTGTTTCAAGCACAAACTCTGTATGCTACATGTAGCTTTGAATTAACACAGGTTGAATATCTCGGTTATATAATTTCTGGGGAATAAGTTTCCACTGATCCTAGTAAAACCATAGCAATGCAAAATTGGCCTGCTCCAAAGAATGTGAAGGAATTAAGGGGTTTTCTTGGCTTGACTGGATATTACATGTGCTTTTTCAGAAGTAATGGAGCTATAGCGAAACCTTTGACTTCTTTACTGCAGAAAGATAAGTTTTTATGGAGTGAATCTGCTCAATCAGCTTTCGAAAATTTAAAAACAGCCATGATGATAGTACTAGTTTTAGCATTACCAGACTTCTCAAAGCTGTTTGTTGTCGAAGCTGATGCTTCTGGTTATGGTCTTGGTGCTGTCTTAATGCAGGAACAAAGACCTGTAGCGTTCTTCAGCCATGGATTGTCTGCTAGAGAGCAACTAAAACCGATATATGAGAAAGAGTGATGTCCATTCAGAAATGGAGACATTATCTGCTTGGGAGAAGATTTTTGGTTTGAACCGACCAGAAAAGTCTCAAATTTTGCTTGATCAGTGAGAAATCTCCTTGGATTATCAACGTTGGCTCATTCGTTTACTTGGGTATGATTTTGACATTGTTTATCGTCCATGAATTGAAAACAAAGCTGCTGATGGTCTATCAAGGATTAAAAACTCTCAGTTGATGGATAGTACTACTGCTCTCATGACTTTAACTCTTCCTTCAGCTCTACAGATTCAGGATTTATATGCTGAAATTGATACAGATGAGTATATTCAATCTATTAGACAGAAATTGTTGAATGGGGATAAAACGAAGAAGCATTACAATTTGGTGAGAGGAAGATTGTTTCATCGACACAGTCTGGTAATTCCAGCTACTTCTAAGTTCATTCCTTTGCTTTTAAATGAGTGTCATGACAGTGTTCAAGGAGGTCATAGTGGAGTTCTTAAGACTCTTAAAAGGCTACAACAAAATGTGTATTGGCTTAAAATGAAAGATCAGGTTCGAAAATATGTGGCTGAATGTACTATTTGTCAAACTCATAAACACTCAACTCTGGTCCAGCAGGTCTTTTACAACCAATTCCTATACCACAACAGATTTAGGAAGAGATTACAATGGATTTTATTTAAGAACTTCCCAAATCTCACGGTGTTGACACAATTTTTGTTGTTGTGGACAGATTGAGCAAGTATGCTCATTTCATCTCTTTGACTCATCCCTTTAATGCTACTGATGTCGCTGACCGTTTTATTGCTGAAGTTGTTCGGCTCCATGGTTTTCCTCGTTCAATAATCTCGAATAAAGATAAAATCTTCTTAAGCAGGTTTTGGAGTGAGTCTTAAACTTGCTAGGACTCAACTATGTTATAATACTGCTTTCCATCCTCAATGTGATGGACAATCTGAGGTGGTAAACCGTTGTTTAGAAGCTTATCTTCGCTACTTCACTTCTTCACATCCGAGAACCTGGAGCAAATTTTTGTCTTGGGCTGAATTGTGGTATAACTCTTCTTTTCACTCAGCAACTCAAACTACTTCATTTAAAATCGTCTAAGAGACCCTCCTTCTATTGTGCCTTATGAAGCTGGTTCAACTCAAAACTTTGAATTAGAAGAAAGGCTTAAAGACGTGATAACATGTTGATGCAGCTGAAAGTTCATATGGAAAAAGCTCAATCACGTATGAAGCAGAATGCGGACAAACATAGGCGAGAGTTAGAGTTTCAGATTGGTGATTAAGTGTTCTTAAAGTTGAGACCTTACAGACAACAAACAGTGGCTCGTCGGGTTTTTCAGAAACTTGCTGCACGTTTTTATGGTCCTTTCACAGTAATCCAGTGAGTGGGTCAAGTTGCTTACCGTTTACAGCTGCCTGTGGGATCAAAAATCCATCTGGTGTTCCATGTTTCCCAGTTGAAACCGGTTTTGGGCAGTTAACATCAGGTCAGCTCACTTCCTTCCTCTTCACGTCTCAGGATGAACTTATTATTGAACCAGAGGCGTTGTTAGATTCTCGATATGATTCTGACGGATATCTTGAAGTTCTCATTCATTGGAAAATTTACCAGAGCAGAAAGACTTTTGGATGAGAGTGGTTGATCTGCAGCAACAGTTTCCATGATATAAGCTTGAAGGCAAGCTCAATCTCGGCGATGGGGGTATTGATAGGCCCAAAAGAGGCTATTTCAGGAAGAAGAGGGCTTATGACCTTAATCAAGACTTAGAAGATTAATTGCAAAAATTAGAAAGATGCAAGGACTATTTTGTAATTCGAGATATCTCTCTTCTCTTTTAAACTCTCGATTCTGTTAGAGAGTCTTCATGTATTGAATCTTCTGGATTAATGTTGAGGTGAGATTTTCTGAGCCTGAAACTCAGATTTTCTCTTTGATTTGAATTAATTGAAACTTTCATGATACTGATCAGACTACGTTTGCCATTGGTTTAAAACCAGCACATGGATAAGTAATTATGAGAATGGAATAGTTCCATTGAGAGGAGCTCGGTTTTGGCCTAGTACAACAGCACCTAAAGTGCATCAACCTTCACCGCAACCGGGAAGAAAGAAAAAAAGAAAAAAGGAAAAAGGGAGTAAATGAGTCTCCTACACAAAACAGCCAAAAGTGCTCAAAAAGGTGATGCATTGTAGTGTGTGTGGAGCTGCCAACCATATTTGTCGGTTTGTTGTCTATTTTATTTGTACTAATAAAACTCTCTTATTTGTATTAATAAAATGATGGTGTTTGTCTTAGGCATCGACATCACAGGGACAACTTCAATCCTCTCAAAGTGGTCTCACACAACTGTTAGAAGATGGAAGCAAAAGTTAGATGATGGAGTCAGATCTTGGATGAATCAGATGTGGGTTTAGGTGTTCTATTTCATGAGTGGAGTTTTTTGGTATAGGTTCGAACATATGCATGAATTAGATGCAGGTTTTTGATTTTTGGTTCATGAGTTCAAACAATGAAGTTATGTATTACGTTAGAGTGGATTTCGTTTGAGTTCTATGAAACTTATGTCTTTTGTTATGTTTCTGTCTTTGGTCTTAATCTTTAACCTTTTCATTGTCTCATCAATAGACTTTACAATCTGCAACATAAAAGAGCAACAATATAATAAAATCTGCAACATAAAAGAACACTAATTTAATAAAATCTACAACATAAAAGGGAAGCTACATTGTCTTTCAAGAATTTTGCAACATAATAAACCATATAACTACAACATCTACTCATCATCATGCTCTGATTCCAACTACTCATCATACAAGCTACTCATTCTACAACACTTCCTACAACACTCTAAGCAAATTTCATGATAACAATCATCATTTTCTTTGAGCTCCATTTGGCTTTCAAAAGCATATCTTCCATCATTTCGATCATCTTTTTCTCAACCTTAGCTTGTATCATCTCATGTTGTTTCTGATGGTGTGTTGTCATTTCTTTCACTTCTTTATCAAGTCCAATAAGCAAATTCCTCAAGGCTTCGACTTCATTGACCAATCCCTCCTCAATCCATTTAAAATTGTGAATCATCATCCAAAACTAAGAGATTTTATGAACAAATCAATTCAAACTGTCCTTAAAAGATCAAATTTGCAGACAAATCAACAATATGATCAATTATCTTATGTATAACAACAACGATATGGATTTTTTTCTGATTCTGAAGTCTTTGCCATGATTGATGATCCACAAGAGCACCTCTTAGTAATTCCGAGAACGAACCTTCCATGTCAATTGCTAGATGAACCACTTGAATCTCTACTCATCTTCACTTTCGAGAACAAACATGATTTTAGAGTTTATGGAATAAACGATTATAAAGTATACAAAGAACATTATCAAAAAAAAAAGTATACGAAGAACTAATAATTTGGAGAAGATGAATAAACAATTTTGAGATGATGAATTTGAAGAATAAAAGATTTCAATATCAAACTTACGATTTCAGAGCTTCAATTTCGCCGACAATGGTTCTTCGAGTCTCAAATCTGATTTTTTTGGGTCGATTTGTTTTTCCCCGTTTTTCCTTATCTGGGTCAAATTCGAGATCCGACAACGGTTTACTGGTTATGTTATACCATGATTTACAATAAACCACGAAATTAATATTTGGGGGTAATTAGGTGGTTAATTTCATGTCAACGGAGAAATTGAAAGAGCTATAGTTTCTGGGTGGAACTGATACTTTATACTTGATCCTATGGGGAAATAAATCGAGCTAGTGAAAATGTGATCGTTTATATATCTAAGGTTTGTTTCTGTGTTGACGGAAAAAATAAAAAATTGTTTCGTTTGTTCTTTTTGGAAGTTCACAAGTTTAAACACAAATTTTCCAAATTCAATTGTATCAATTATTTCACTAATAATTAAAATAAAGAAATAAAGAAAAAGAAATAAGTAAATTTAAGTTTTTATATGAGTTCAATAGATAGAAAGAAAAAGATTGGGGAAAAGTAATCAGAGTCTCTCCGCGGAAATTGGTTAAACCCTGACATAGCGACCTTCCTCAGTCGTATCACCACTATGTCAGAGCGTGACCGCCGCGAGCGGGAGAGGGACCGGGACCTTGAACGCGACCGTGATAGACGCCGGGATAGAGACGACCGTGACCGTGATCGTGACAGGGACCGTGACCGTGACCGAGGGCTTCGGAACAAGAAGTCTCGATCTCGTACTCCAGACCACCACGGTCGTGCTCGCCACGTGCGCTCTCCGGAGAGATATCGATCTCGTTCTCGCTCGATTGACCGGGACCGTCATCGAAGTCACCGGCGCAGGACTCCTTCCCCCGATGCGCCATCGCGGAAACGGCCTCGGCAAAGTTCAGTGGACGATGAGAAAGAACGGAATCGCAAACGAGTTGTATCTGATTTCGTAGACGAAATAGCGAAAAATCCTACTACTAGTAGTAAGAAGAAGGATAAACAACCAAGCAACGATGCTGCTGATAATGGCGGAGGCGGAGGCGGAGGCGTAGGCGAAGCTGAGGAAGAAATGGATGTGAATGAAATTGAGATGATGAAGATGTTAGGGATTCCAACTGGATTTGATTCGACGAAGGGCAAACCAGTTGCTGGTGCTGACGTCAGTGGAATTAGAGCTGTGACCAAACGTCAGCCAAGACAGTACATGAACCGTCGCGGTGGATTTAACCGTCCTTTGCCGGCTGAGCGCAACCGCTAGTTTTTCCCAAGGTTATGCTTCTCACCAAGCTGATAATTTCTGTGATTCAGCAACATGAAATTGGAAGATAGGTTTAGCTATTTTGTGTTGTATGATTAAATAAGCTAGGACTTAGCTCTTACTCTTGTTGCCTGCTTCGAAGTTAAATGATCAACATGTTTTCAGATAACAAATCATCATTGCTTTAGAATTTGATAGGTTTCATGGATTCTATTACACTCTTTCATTCATGGTTATTTCGTTAGTGTGTACTAGAAAATCTCTGTTTCAGGAGATATCCACACAAGGTATATATAGATAGTTTCACTTTGTTCTTTTTGTCATCTGCATTATTCATCCAGAGGGTATGAAAACCAGTCTTGTGTGTCTCTGAGGTCTTTGTAATGCCTTTGCACATTTGACTCACTGGTAATATCTAACAAGATTAAGTTGTGCAAGTCACTGCAAAAACACCAATCAACCCACCTTGGTGCTGATTATATCAATAGGTCCGTCTCTCAACAGCTGAATTTAGAAACTACTTATCATTGAATGGACATAAAGCCATTTCACCTGCTCTGAAGAGATTAATCCTTTTCAGTTTTCATGATTATTATCTGCAATCTTGTCGTTACTCTTTTTACCCAATCTGTGTTTTTGCATTGATCACTTTGCCTCACCAATTTTCCCATCCTTTGAACATATCTTTCAGGTCCTTCTCATGCTGTCTTGAACGCAAGTAAAAAAGATGAGAGTTCGAGCTGCATTTCTCAAGCCGTATCTACTGCAATTCTTCCCCAGACTCTGTTCTAATCCCCTTGGAGAACAAACGGGTACTCTCTAGATTATAAACAACACATGAGTTTTCTCTTATTCAGGATTTAGATTTGCCAATGTTTGTGTGTAATCTCCCAGCTCTAACTTTCATATCATGATTCAGTTGAAATTATGCCTGTTAATTTTGAAATTTTTCACTAGAGACCAGAAGCAAATTGTATCTCTGTACTTGCATGATTCATTCGTTTTGTTCTTAGATATATAGATATCAAGCATCAAAAAAAAAGGCTGACTTCGAAAGCTTTAATGCCAAAGCTTAAGGCATATTCCAGCAGGTACAACTCCATTAGTTGATGATCTCTTGCTCAGTATACATTCTGAGAATGTATCCACAAGCTGTTGTCCCAAAGAAGACAGATCTTCCATAAAGGTCTCAACAAAGAGCTTCACAATTCTGACTTCTCGATGAGTAGCTCTTAAGCTATACCATGTCAAGAACCTTTCCCTAAAACTCTTGTTTATATGTCCTCCTTCCTCTAAGCATCTAACCGTCTTCACTATGTGACCCAAGTCTTTATCTCCCACTCCATATGATGCATTGATCTCAGGTTTCTCGTTCACCGTGGCTGTTCTTGATTTGGATAGGTTATTCCCTCCTTGCCTTCCCTTATAAGTATCTCTCTTGCAGGGTGTTACAAGCAAGTCTCTCCTCTCTATCTTGTTAACTTTCCTTTTTAAGTGTCTCTCCTCTTCAAGTTCAGACTCTACTTCTCCTATACTACAGTTTTCAGTATTGTCCTTGTCATCATTCTCTTTCCTACAATTTTTACGCACTTCATCTTGTGGCAAAGATGGATTACTGATAAGACCACTGCTTAAGTTTGTCAAATGACTTTGCTGGTTCCTTACTTCATCTCCGTCATCCTTCAATGTCGAGAACCGGAGCTCAGACTCATCTACATCACCTTCTTCATTAAAGGACACGACTCTAAAACAGAACTCAGTCTCGGGTTCAAGTCCTTGGATAGTAGAGCTCATCTCTGGTAGATAAACAATACAATCTACTTGACACGAACACTCTACGTCCTTCAACTGTCGACAAAACAACCTGAAACCCATGATCTGGTTTTGCAAAGAAGAAGACAGCTCCTCCAAGTCTAATCTTACAGTTACTGATCTTGCTTGAATCTCTTCTAGTCTCACGCTTATCTTATCACCTAATGATAACTAAAGTCAACATCTTCGACTTTAAAACAAAACTTATATATGAAACACACTAACCTTGTTTTGACACAGATTCTGATGGTGAGACCATTTTGTCCAAAGCTTCCATAGCAAGAGAACACAGTTTCTGAACTTGTGACCCCGAAGAGAGTCTATTGACGATACCTCGAGCCATCTTCATCGCCCAACCTGACAACGGACCCACATCACTCTCCAGCTTCGTCACTGCCTCATCCATGATATCTAACAGATTCCTATATCTTCTTGTACCTCTCAACAGCTTTTTTCCTAAAGAAACACGGTAACAAAGTACATCCACACGCCTCGTCTCTTTGGCCAACTTCACTTGTTTCCTCCAGCATCTGTAAGTGTACACACACATTCATACATTACATCACATTCTCCAAACAATCAATTTTCATTGTATCTCATATGATCCATAAGTTTCTTACCCGAGCAAGTCACTATCTTTGCCACAAAATGCACAACAAAACCTACCATCGAGACGTCTTCCTCCATCATCATCATCGTCATCATCATCACTCCCAATCCCATACTTCAAACAACATTCCAAATGACAAGACAATCGACAAGCTTCACAAGTCAGCCATAGACTCGGATCTTTATTATTGTCAAACTTTTGACAAATGCCGCAAGAACATCTTCTGCAAAAGGTGTCTTCACTTCCGAGCGCAGCCCTACAAGCTAAATTCTCGCAGCAAATGATATAACCGATGGTCTTCTTCTTCCTCGAGTTCTTACAGTCAGAACAAGAAGTCTCTCCAAGAGGACGAGAAACAAGATTGAGTAGATTCTCAATGAGTTTTGCTTTGGCTAAACCAGTGTACTTCCTCTCTTTCCCCATCTCTGCACATATGATCTTCATGATCTCATTTCGGCTCCATGAGTTTAAAAGCTCAGAAGCTTCTTCTGGCTGATTTGACAATGCATGGATCAGTTCTCTCCTTTCACTTACATTCAAACCGTTTGGTTTTGGTGCTTCAACGCATTCAACATCTGCAGTATAAGAAAGAAGTCAAAGACAATCCTTTAACCCTAAAATCTCCTGAAAATGAACGTATATCCGGAGATAAAGCCAAATGGGAAGAGCATTAAGTTAGAATCAAAAAATTTGACCCTTCTTTTTTCTTTTTTTGGTAAAAAACTCAAAAGTTTGCAAACTTGGAATATATCTCAACAAACTGAAAACTAAAATTTCCACAATGACGACGAATCCAATAAGCTTTGGTATGTATGGAAGAAGAAACGGCGTCGTGTTAACGCCCTAAAAACATAGAATAAACACATGAAACCTGGAACAGTGAGACATTCACGTCGAGAAGATATCGTACCTTGAAAGGAAGAAGAATCCATGTTTTCTGGACCCACATTATCATCGAAACGCCAGATCTTCGAGAGCTGCAGATCGGATTTCACACTAAAGTTAAAATTACGTAAAAGTTACATAAAGAAAATATCTGAGTTATCCCTAATAAATACACTCATACAAAAAGGATCAAATATATAACAGTACTTACGATGCTGAAGAACATATGAGATCAAGAAAAAGCTCATAAAATTTTTCAATTTTTGATTTTAGAATGTAAAAATTGATAATCTTCAAATAACAAAAGTGAAAACCCATGAAACTCTATTTCGTTATCTTTCTATAAGTACGTATATATGTATGTTCAGACAGAGATTCGAGGAGGACTCGGTCTAAAGAACAAATAAAAATTTATTGATTAAAAAAGTACTCAAGAGCATAAATAAATACATAAATGAGGATTGGTTCTTTGTGAAAACTGTTTTTAGAATGAGAAACCTCTAGCAACAAATATATTTACCGAAGCAGCTTGCATATTTCTTGTGTTCTTCGTTTGTTTCTCTGGTTTTTTTTGTTCCTAAGAGATATCTTTTTGGGGATTTTGAAAAATAAAAGAGAAAAATATTAAATCGTGGCCACTTTTGTCTCCTTTTTTTGTAGATGTTTTTAGGAGAAAACCCTCTGATGGATGAATCGTCTGATCTGAAAGCTTCTTCTTCTATATATTTTTTTTTTAAGTTCTCTAGAAATTTTTTGGTTATTTTAATATTAAAAAGAATTGTAAATATCTAATTGCTTCACGAGCTTTGGAAGATATTATATACACCAATGCTTTAATTTGATTGGTAACTAATGCTCGACTATACATACTCCTATACGTCTTCTCTACAATATCCCTTACATCTCCCTACATGTTCCAAATATTACAATAAATCATTTAACTCGTTCCACTTTTACATCTAATATTTTATTCAAAGAATATTTATTATCTAGATAAACTTCAAACTATATCCTTACTTAGATCATGTCTTTAACTACGATATTGATGCGATACCACGGTGACATACTCGAACTAAGAGCAACACAATAACCATATAATTTTGGTTAATTTTTTTGAATAAATTTGATTCGGGTTTATATTTTGTAAGGCTAAACATTATACCAAAAAATCTTGGCTTACTGATGTAATCTAATTATGGGTCAGTTGATTAATAAAACAAAAGTTATATAAAAACTAGAGCAAATCAACATTAAACCAAAATAAAATTAAGATGACTGAGGACCCATATGCATGACCAGCCTTTCACCATTATTTGGAGGATTTCTCCCGCCTTAGGAGCTCTTTCCGCTGGTGTTTTCTGATGTCTATTCCTCGAGCCCTCAATTACAAAGCCGATTCTCTATCTTGTAGTGTTAGAAGTTTTGTTAGGAACCAGACATTTGTAAATAATATTTCTCCTCTTTGGTGTTTTATATTTTCTTAATCGAGTTAAACTGACAAAAAAAAAAGTTAAGAAAAGGATAGATGATCTAAGGTTTCATTTAGGAGAATTAATTGCGATGATAATAAATCATGACCATGAATTACTATTTGGTCAATTTTAAACATAGATTTCATCACGCTTTCATTATCCTAAATGAAACTAACAATCATTTATCTTTTGTTTTTCTAATATCTTGTGGTTTGTTGTCCTCTTTTATTTTAGTTTTTTTTTAATAATTATTTTGGGGTTATGAGTTAATCAATCCACAATATTGTTTAGTGTTGATTACGTCTTGCTATATATCATATATGTTTGTTTAAGTATATCTCCGACATAAATTTTATATAGTTATGAACACATTATCTAAGGTGGCATGTATGGTTAACTGGTTATGTAACGGTTTAAAATTTGTGTATCATTTTTTAAATTTATTTATGAGATTATTACGAAAACAGATATTCTGGATTTGATTGAAATTGAGCCTTTTCGGAAAGTACTTACAAGAATAGAATTTTAAGTTAATCAATATGACCTAGTTGTCATTATATCTTCTTTTTCGATCATCAATCTCGTTCTTCCATGAATGCAATTCCTTCAAATTCAATGCATTTAACCTCTTAAATTTTTTAAAAAAATTAACTAACCCATAAGATAACTCAATAGATGCATAAACCCAATGGAATGATCATAACAACCTTTGGGAAAAAAAAACTAAACCCTAAATTTCTCCATTGCATACATAAATTTGAAGGAATGATTAAAATCGCACATCAAACTCAATATTATACCATAAACTTCTTCATTGTGAAGTAAATAATCATCAATTCAGCAAAGTAACTAAGTGTAGGAAAGATTCTATAGCATTTGGAGGCTTTCAAGTTAAGAAGAGTAAAAGAAGACTCTAAGTGATGAGGAGGTCTTGTATTTGCTGGTTCAAAAGCGGAGCTTCTCCGAATCCGAGTTTGGGTGATCCGTGTTAAAGACTAAAAGTTAATCTCGACCGTTAATCACTTATTTCAGCTGAGTGAGATGATTCAAAGAGAAAGAGAGAAACATTGATCGAATTTGTATTTTTGTTTTGAGCTCCGTTTTGAGCTTTAATGAAAGAGAAATTGGCTTTTAGAGCTTTAGCTTCGGCTAGATGTAGGTTTCATAGATTGTGAAACCGAACTCGTAAATACTCGTGTCATTTACTTTGCTTCTCAATATCTAGGATCTTATATCGTTCAATTTCAAAATTAAATAATGGGAAACTCATCTCTAAATTTGCACACATTGAATGTCTAAATCCAAAAGAAATTATTAAAATTGGTAAATCACGGTTAAAAAGAATTGGGTTATCCATTGAAGTGAAGAGAAAGTCGATAGAGAAGAGAAAAATTGGTGTGTGTAATTTCGGGTTTGTTTGTTAACATTGAGTCATAACTGGCCGGTTCATTAGCCAAGTTCTTACATAATGTATGGTAGATGTAATTTCGTTATTTACATATGTCAAAAGTTCATATTTCTATAAAACCAATTCAAAAATATATTCGTAAATAACATTGAACACTATTTGTGGTTTGTACATAACTGATTATTTGTTTATAGATATAATTTTATCTTTGTTTTACAAAATACTTATTCTCACCATTATTTTGAAACAATAATTTATCTTGATGTATTATATTACAGTTTATATCATTAGTATTTAGTTATTATACTAGGGTAATGGTAAGGATAATTCTGTAAAAATAACAATTGCTGAGGACAGATGGCCAGGTGGCCCAGTAGTGTAGTCACTTTACAAATCTTCAAGGCATCAGAGATCGAATCCCCTACCTACAATAGTAAAAAGGGATTTAAAAAACCACTAGGCTAGTTGACAAAAAAAAAAAAAAAAAAATTGCGTATTACACTATCTATCTTTTACATAGAGTAAATGATTAGAATTTAATTGTCTATTTAGTATAGCTNAATGATTAGAATTTAATTGTCTATTTAGTATAGCTATTTACTAACACAAATTCTTAAAATAAATATTACCAATATCGAGCATCTAACATATATGGTATATATGTATATAACATTATAACTTCTCTAATATTCTCATTACAGTAAATTCATATAGTAAAATCTATATAAATCCAATATAGCTATATGAAATTGTTTTATAATTTCCATAAAAATAATTTAAAATAAATAAAATTCAAATTCATTTAAAATTTTAAAATTAATTTTATCATGTACATAATTTCTATTAACCACTAACATTCAAAGGAATTTTAAAGTAACATTTTGAATATAATATCCCACAATATAAACACAAGTCTATAAATTTAAATGAACACAGATAAAAAATGTATACAAAAATTATAATGCATTAAAACCTAAATACACATGTTAATACATTAAATATACATAAACTAATCTAATCACATAAAACTATTGTAGATAAATATAAATAATTACAAATATATATATATATATATATATATTTGCAACCATAATGTACATGGCATCATCTAGTGAGGAGATAAGAGGATAGAGTGGGATCATTTTTGTACTATATAAACTTTGGCAAAGTCTAAAACAATCGTTAGTATATAAAAAGCTTTGGGTTTAGATTTTGTTATAGATGTTTTATGCATTTCACGAAATATCAATGACAGTTGTTTCCCAAAACCTTTCAGACATTTTGAAATTTCATAAGTTCTTTTATCATTGTCAGACAACTTATATTAGTTTCCGATTCTACAAGTACAATAGCATAATTGCCAAAATAATCAATACATAACATAAACCCACAACACCATAAACTAAAAAAAAAAATGCATCTAGACGGCAGACTTAAACACATTAGAACTATAAAATAGAAAATATGATTGTGTTCTCACATTTGAAAAGATCTCGAATTATTCCTAGTACCAAAAAAAAAACATTGGTCGAACATAGAAAGACGCTCTATGTACCATTAAATTTGAGGTTTGGTAACTGTTTTCCATTTGGTTAATTTTGGGAAAGATTCTCTCTATAAAGGAGGAAATCGTTAAGTCTAAATTCTTTAGTATTATGATTATGCCGGTCAATGAGAAAGAGTTCACTAACTTGATCGAAATGGTTATCGGATGAATGATATATGTTTTAATAGGCTTACATTTCACTGATTTTTTTTTCATTATTTGACATTTTTTAGCATTCATTCATTCTCATTTTAGTTTTTTTTTTTTCTTACATATTTTGCATTCTAGAATGTTAAGTAGATCGAATAGCATATTCTTTTATTTTTGAATCATTTTCAGTGAATGAGAGCCTTGTTTGGAGATTTAGTGATGTGAGGATTAAAAGATTGTAAAGATTGTTTAAAGATCTTGTTATTGATGTCAACAAAATATTAGCTCAAAAAACTTAACACCCAAAGCTCATTATCAAACTCATATGCTCGACCATGATTTATATAGACCACTTATTTTCCTTTTTCCAATTATGATTAAACAAACCTTAATCCTATCGAACCTAACTAGAACTTATCTTATTCTAACAAACTAATTAGAACCTTGAGCTCCAAGTTAGGTCTTAATCATTGGAGATTATTCAATAATTACCCCTTTAAGCTCCAAATGATCCTTAGTTAGATCTTGAACACCGATCAAACTTCTCATCTTCTTGAACTTAAGGCGTGCTAGCACTTTCGTAAGTATGTACGCGCTTTGCTCTTTTCCGGATATATGCTTCACGTCAATTTGATCATTCTCTACACATTCACGAATGAAATCATTTTGTGAATGTGTTTACTTCGGCCATGGAAGACAGGATTCTTTGTAAGTTCTATAGCTGACTTGTTGTCGAGTCGTATGATTGTTTTCTTACAATCTCCTCCTTTCACTTCACTCATTAACTCTTGGAGCCAAATAGCTTGCTTTGCTGCCTCTGTTGCTGCCATTAATTCAACTTCACATGAAGACAAAGGCACTGTGTTTTCCTTTTGTGAACACCAAGTTATTGGTGTTTCACCATAGAAGAACACATGACCTGTTGTACTTCTTCTATCGTCATTGTCTATGTTGTGGCTGTTGTCACTATATCCAATGATCTCTTTTGTTCCTCCTTTTTTGTATCTTAAGCTATAGGATAGTGTACCTTTTACATACCTTAGCACTTGTTTGAGAGCTGTAGCATGAGACTCCTTAGGTTGTTGCGTATAACGACTAAGAACTTCAACCGAGTAAGCTAGATCAGGTCTTGTATGTAGGAGATACCGTAAGCAACCTATACGCCTTTTATAAGTTGTAGCATCAACCTCCTCTTCATCTTCTCCTTTCGACAACATCAAACCGAAATCCATTGGTATTTGAGTTGGATTGCAAGTGTCAAGATTCGCTTCTTTCAATATCCGAGGTGCATATGCCTCTTGTTTGATTATAATCCCTTCACAACCTTGTTCCACTTCGATTACTAGGTAGTATGTGAGTTTACCTACATTAGTCATCTCAAACTTTGTTGCCATTCTTTTCTTGAAATCAGTGATGACTTCTTTCGTATTTTCGGTAACAAAGAAATCATCAACATAAACCGCAATAATTAGAACTGTATCTCCTTCTTTCTTGCGATAAACCGAACTCTCTTTTGAACACTTGATGAAATTCATGTCTTTCAAAATTCGGTTCATCTTTATATTCCATGCTCTTGGAGCTTGTCTTAAACCATATAGAGCCTTTGTAAGTTTGAAAACTCTATGCTCTTCTCCTTTCTTTTAAAATCCTTCGGGTTGAGTCACATATATATCTTCATTGAGTTCTCCATGTAAAAATGATGTTTTCACATAAGATGATGTATTTCCCATCCTTCGGAAGCAGCAAGACCAATAAGCATTCGTATAGTTTCTATTCTTACAATGGGTGCAAAAGCCTCCTCGTAATCAATCCTTTGCTTTTGTACATACCCTTTTGCAACAAGTCTAGCCTTATGCTTGTTGATTGTTTCATCGGCATTCCTCTTAATCTTGAAGATCCATTTAAGACCAATAACCTTTGCACCTCGTGGTTTATCAATTAAGAACCATGTATTGTTCTTGTTGATCGAATCAATCTCATCTAGACATACTTTCTTCCATTATTTTGAATCTTTTGCTTCTTGATAACAAGAAGGTTCATCGTTGATAGCTAAAAGAAGTTTTCCACACTCAATATAAGCCATCAAAATGTAATCACTCAAGTGTGCAGGTTGATTAACTTGTCGTGTGGATTGTCTCGATTGTTGGGAAGATTCGTGTTCTGTTTCAGCTGCTTCTGTGTTTTGTTCTTCTGTTTCCTCTGTTTTGGCCTCTTCTTCTGAGCACCAAGACATGTCTGAGTTTGATTCGTTATCTTGATAATTTTCAGAGACATAAGGACCTGATCCATTGTCCTAAATCTCATCCCAAACCATCTGAAACGTACCAGAATTTTCCTCTGATTCTTCTCATGCTCCCTTCCAATTCCAGCAACTCGTTTCGTTGAAAACCACATCTCAGCTCACGATGACTTTCTTTGTTCTTGGATTATATAATCTGTAAGCTTTAGATCCTGGCTCTATTCCTAAATGAACTAGATTCTGAGATCTATCACTGAGTTTTTTCAGATTTGTGGACTCCTTTTTAGCGTGAGCACGACACCCAAAAATATGTATATCTTCTACACTCGGCTTCTTGCTCTTTAAGCACTCGTATGGGGTTTGATTCTTCAATGCTTTGGTAGGAACTCGATTTATAATGTATATTGAGTGTCGAACTGCCTCTCCCCAAAAATAATTTGGAACATTCATGGCCTTAAGAACACTTCTTGTTATCTCCATCAAAGTCCGATTCCTTTTTTCTACGACTCCGTTTTGTTGTGGGGTATATGGAGCTGTTAAGTGTCTTTTGATTCCTTGTTTTTCGCAGAAATCTTGAAAATCTTTTGACAAGAACACTCCTCCTCTATCTATTCTTAGAGTCAAAATCTCTGTTCCAAGATCTCTTTCAATCGTTTTCTTAAAATCTTTAAAGCTCTAATACGCTTGACTCTTTTCCTTTAGCAAAAACGACCACATGTACCTCGAGTAGTCATCAATGATCACAAATACATACTTGTTTTATGCGGGAGTACTTGGCGATATTGGTCCACATATATCCGCATGAAGTAATTCCAAAACTCTTGTAGCTCGATAATGAGAAACCTTTGGAAAAGATTTCCATATTTGTTTTCCTACGAGACAAGATTCACAAATCTTCTTTTCTCCTTCGATTTTTAGCATTCCTTTGACAAGTTTCCCTTTTGACATTGCCTCCATTGTTTTGAAATTTATGTGATCGAGCCTAGCATGCCATCTCCATATCTCTTTCTCGATCTTAGAAAGTAGACAAACGGGTTTTCCAATTTTGAGTTTTATCTTGTAAAGTCGATTCAGTGATCTTGTAACTTTCAACAAGAGCTTTCCTTTTGAATCACGAAGGGTTAGATAATCTCCTCTCATTCTTATATCACAACCTCATTCATTTGCTTGTCCTGAACTCAAAATATTGTTTTTCAATCCCGGAATGTAGTAGATATCTGTTAAAAGTTTTTGATCTCCGGTTTTTCCTTCAAACAATATTGATCCTTTTCCTTCTATGTTAACACATGATCCATCTCCAAACTTGACTTTTCCATTTACCCTTTCATTCAGCTATGAGAAAAAAGCTTTTTCTCTAGACATATGGTTGTTGGCTCCGTTTCTAAGTACCAAACACCATCTTCTCTCTTTTCTTTTTCATATTTCTTTGGTAAAACATTCTCCTCGTTGAGATAGACGATCTCATGCATATAAATAATCATCTAAATCTTCAGCTTCTTCTGTCTTTACCTTATGCACTTCTTGAATCTTCTTTTTTCTTTCGGGACAGGCTGAAGCAAAGTGCCTCTTTTTATCAGATCAAAAGCACACAATTTGTGATCGATCTTTCTTTTCTTTATTTTTTTTCTTTTCTCTGTATTGGTCACGTGAATTAGATCCTGCTTGACCTCTACCCCTTCCTCTCGAGCTTTCATACCTTGTCTCTTCTCCATAATTTTCGTTATTTGCATACATCAAGTTCTCTTGATTCTCTTCTTGGTTTTCATCAAGTATTCTTTCCTCTTATGCCTTCAAATGACCAACTATATCTTCGTATGTGGTTCTGTTCAAATCTAAGACTTGTTCAAGAGATGCGATGATATGAATATATCTTTGACGAGGCAAGCTATTGACAAACTTCTTCACCATCTTAGTTTCTTCAACAGTTTGACCTAAAGCTGCCGATTTTGAGGCTATTTCCGATATCTTTCCTACAAGGGAATCGATCGTGTGTGTCTCTTTCATTCTCTTCCTTTCAAATTCAGACATAAGAGTTTGTAATCTTGCTTCTTTCACCCTATATGCTCCAAGATTCCTTGACTTGATAGCTTCCCATATTCCTTTGGCCGAATCTTGTTCTCCCACTTGTAATATGAGATTCTCGGGAATAGATTAAAAAAGTAGAGATGTTGCTATGTCGTTTTTCTCAGCAGATGTAGAATCGTTTTCAATCACCTCCCAAACTTTGTGAACACGCAAGAGAACTTTCATCCTCATCGATCACACCGTGTAGTTCGATGAGTTTAGCATCGGACAAACAACTGATGAAGGCACGAGCTCCTTCGTTTTCGTTGGTTTGTCTTCCTTACTCATTGCTCGAGTTTGACTCCTTCTATTTGATTTTTCCTGGATCGAAAAATTTGCTATGATACCAAATAAAAGATTGTAAAGATTGTTTAAAGCTTTGTTCTTAAGAAATTGCTCTTTTTATTGAAGTCAAGAAAATATTAGCTCAAAAATCTTAACACTCAAAGCTCATAATCAAACTCATATGCTCGACCATGATTTATATAGAGCACTTATTTTCCTTTTTCTATTAGGATTAAACAAACCTTAATCTTATCCAACCTAACTAAAACTTATCTTATTCTAACAAACTAATTAGAACTTTGAGCTCCAAGTTAGATCTTGATCATTGGAGATTATCCAACAAGGATGATATCACAAGCATGGAGATATAATTTATGGAGAAATAATGCACATAATCAAGTCCAAAGATGCTATATATAAATAATGCCAATCACCTCTAGGCCAATGAAATGGGTCAACGTGAAGCACAACATCTTTCTGGAACGGTACATCGACCTCTAGATCAATGCAAGATAGAGAAGAGACAAGTCTGCTGGAAGCTCACGAGGTCGATGTCGCAACCAAAACACAACATGACCCTTCTTGTCATTCATATCGACCTTTAGGTCGATGTGAGAAGTCGATGCCACTAACGTACATTTACTTGCTTTTAGCTAGATTCAGTCTGGTATATGTTTCAGAAGTTTTTATTTTGCATATCACTACAACTTTGCGATTATTAAAAAATCAAAATCTTTTCTTTGTTTTGTTGATTTATTCTTCTTCACGTTGTCTTTTATACAAAAAAAAATACTATCTAGTTGTAGATGAAATATAAACCATGAAAATGTAAAACGAAGTCATTATATTATTCGATCGATGGATTATATCATATGTAAATGAGAAGTCTCGTTAGAAAATTAAATATAATTAATTCCACAACAAAAAGAAGAAGGATAATTTTTCTTCTTCTTCATAGTTTAGCATTGCAAATGATTTCCTAATATTATACGAGGTCTACTTAGTTCATCTTAATTTCAAGTTTATTCAGTACGATTATAGATACTTTAATAGTCTACAGTTTAGATATAATACAAACACTAATATAGGGCCATTAAGAATATAGTTTGCCCATGAAGATGGTCGGTCCAAATACCAACAAAGGTTTAGTGCAATCCCATGTGACTTATTGGCTAACACGATAATAATCCATAAAGGTAAAATGTTAGTTACCAAACGGATTTCTCGTAACATTACTAACTACTTGATGAATAATTGAATATTTGATATTCATGATAAACTGTATCTTCTCATAATAATTTAATGGACATTTCAAAGAGCATTGTGGGGCAAAGGTGTTCAATCACATTATACTTATTTTGGTAACCACCAAAAATATGTCAGTGACTATTAAAAGAAGGCAAAAGATAAATATATGTTTAGCAAAAAGGCATATGCAGGTTGTTGGGATATACGCACTAAACTCACACGGCGCAGCGGAAATAAAATTGCCAGAGAATAT
>OVAX01002232.1:0-32245 GCA_900406405.1 Lepidium africanum
AAAGTTAGTTTTCCATTTTGTGTTTTGGGATTAAGCTTCATAAGAAGGTGCTGAAGTTGTAACACAACTTATGAGATTGTGAACTTAAGGTTTGAGTGATTTTAACCTTAATAACAAGAGAGTTATTCTTGTGAAAGACATTGTGAAACTTGATATTGAGAAACTAGATTAACCACTTGGTCAATTCAGTTAGGCTTTGTAGTATAAATTTTATCATCTAGATTCATTAGTTTCTGTATGAATATATATCATAGACTAAACCAAAGAGTATAATTACGTCACATAATTAACTAATTAAGGTAGTCTGGTTTCCAACAAAATTGGAAAGGTGCTAATTGAAGTATTGGGTAGCGGGTTTTTGAAAGACACTTATATTGCCAAAGTCGATGTATTAAGGATAAGATGTCAATCATATGGTAATTGAAAGAATTTTTTTCTTAATATGTGGAGATAAGTAAGTATTACTTAATACATGAAATCAATTTTATATTTATGAAACGAATTGCTTAGTGCATCAGAATAATTATATTTTATCCATAAAATTTTGACGATTCCAAGTTCATTCATGGGTGATTAAGAATCTTTTATCTTGTTTTTGATTCCTTGTGTCTTTAATTATGGAACAGAATGTTTAATTGTTTACCCGTATTTTAAGACTTAAAAACGATGTTGTAGAACTTTGTTGTGTGTTTATATAATTAGTTTGATTTTAATACATTATTCTAACTGGAGTATAAAAAGAAGAAAAGAGAATAATGGTAAAATTGTATACTGCTATTTTTGATAAGAAAACAAAAAAATAGCCATAAACTCAGATTATTATTTCTGGTCATTTGTTATATATTTTGGGTAGATGATAGCCATATGTATTGTTGGAGAAATGTATTTAAGCAAGTGATTAAATATACAATTGTTGTCTTTCTGCCAGAATTCAATTTTAGAAAAGTCGTTTTTAGTTCTATGTAATATTGTTATGAGTTTGGAGATTGAATTATGAATACAGTTTTGTAGATCTAACAATTGACAAAAAAAATAACCACAAGTATTATCTTTTTTGACAAAATGGGAGTCCTCTCATTTGCAAATAATTAATCTCTCTGTATGTTTACAGTAAGTTTGAACATTCTAATTAACAAACAAGAAATAGCCAGATCTATTAGCAGTCCTCTCATTTGTTGGTCCCTTGGATGTATTTATTATTTTGTAGGTTACGACTATGATAAAAAAAACTGTAGGTCCAAATAATTATTAAGGACCTTGTAATTGTACAAACACCAAATGTGATAATAAGTATAACGTAAGGTTTCTGATGGGTGCAGACTTCTTCTGTACATTTAGACTAACAAATTGGAACTACATTAGACTCTATGATGGGCTAGAAACCCTAGAAATTACTCTTTGGACCATAGACATTTATATATGTTGAAACATGACTTTTTACCAACTTTTTATAGCTTTCTTCATCTATTATTGATTGGAAATCTCGTTCAAATATAATTCATCTTATAAGTTTCTTATTCAAAACAAAATTAATTATAAACCCATGTTAACATATATAAATTCGTGCAATTGTCTGAATGTTCAAATAACTAGTTCTATTCTATTTAATAACTCGGCTAATTAAGTAATTCAATGTTTTTTACACAACTTCCGAATTAATTTCAAAATTATGTAACCGAAACTTTTAAAACTCTAACCTTAATTTAAAAACATTACTGCTATTTATTCCGCAATTTTTTTAATTAAAATCAACTATATATATATATATATATCAAACTTTTTGTTTGTTTGTTCATTGTTGAACAATTCTTTTTACAAATACTAACAAATCTCTCTTTATTTATTTTATTTTTTTGGTAAATTTTTTTTTTCTTGGAATCATAGGTTTATCTATGAGTCAGTTTGAGATGTTTTAATTAGAATCAAACTAGTGGAGGGGAAGGAAGAAGAAGAAACTAGCGTTGGGTTAAACCCTTTCCATTTTTATCTCTATTGTTTTGGTTAATGACCATATTTATCTGTCTTTATTTTTACTATTCAATATTTTAGCATATGTAGCTGAAAAATCCAAGAATATATATGAATTTAACCTAGATGATATATATAATTTACTATTTTCGTTTTCCAAAGTAGGTTTTTTTACCTTATATATTTATACTATATAGACAAATTGTATTTGTCATATATTTATATATAAAAAAAAGAGTAATAGTGGATATATTTGTGTCCAGGAACTTTAAAACCTATATTCAACTATCAATGAAAAGATAAAAACTCTCAATGCAAAATCTTATAGAAGTAAAAATAAATCGTGCAAGTTTGGAACATTTTTTATTTCACTATTGAATTCTATATTTATTTATTTATTTATTTATTTATTAATATCTAGTCTTAGAAAAACAAAATCAAATTTCTTAAACATAATGGCTATGAATGGACGCCTAGATTTTGGTTTTTGTTTTTAGTTTTTAAATTTTAATTTTTAGGTTTTAGATTTTGGTTTTAGTTATTAAATTTTAGGTTTTGTTTTCAAAATCCTAAACAAGTGAAGTTTTTGGTTTTTAGAAAAATAAACGTTGATAATCTAAAAACTAGTTTTTGAAGTTTATAGAAAAGCAAAAAGGCCAAAAACTTGAATGGTAATTTTTAATAAAAAACAGTTTTTATTTTTGAAAAAATAGCTTTATCAAAATCATGATTGATTAAAAAATTAGGTTTTAGAAAACAGAAATAAAAAATTGGTTAAAAACCACTCGCCATTCAACCTCAACATACTCTACTAGATTTTATATTGTGTTGATGTATATCAACATTTGTAAATTTTCAAAACGGTATTTAAGAAAATATATGAATATTAATGTAAATTTCAACAACTAATCAATTTTTCGAAGAAAAACATTTAAAAAAACCTCATGGAAATATTTGTTATTTCATATCATGTAATTTTTTTTGTTGGATATGCTACTGTGTAAATATTTGCATTGCTCGAGGTCTCAAATGTTAAAAATGAAATATAGTGTTGGCCAATATGTGGAATGATTTGCTGGAAACAGCATTCGGTGTAATCCTCAAGTTCTCCGAAATAAAATTTGGGTTTGTGATGCAATCTACAACGTTTTGGCTAACCAACTGTTTGTAATAAGTCTGCATGATAGCTAATCACAATCTCATTCTACCAATTCCAAGATATAATACAATTGATTCCCATTTTTGTTTTGTGGATTAGGAGAATTTCTGGGATAAAGTGAGAATACTCATTGATAAAGGACCAACATATAATGAACTAAAATAAGTATTATATAGGTTTGAAAAAAATGAATAGAAAAAAAAAATATGTATATATATATATAACTATAAAAAAAAAACGTAAACCTGGTAAATTTTTCATACCCTCGTAAAAAAAAACTCGAAGAAAATGTCAATGGTTCATTTGCCACATAGGCTTATCAAATCTTTGCCATGAGCTGGAGAATAACTCTATTTAATTGTATGATATGTAAACAATACAGGAAAACTAGATTATTATGTTATTTGACAAAAAAAAAAAACTAGATTATTATGTTAACTGTGTAAAAAAAAGAGAAGAATGTATAATTAAAGAAACTTTGACCTAGTTCATAATACGAGGTAACCCGAAGAGAAAGTTAGCCAAAAAAGTCATAAACATTCAATATAATTTTCTGACATAAAAATATATTTATCCATAAAACAACATTTATAATTGTACTTTAAGAGATACTCTTCAGTCTTTAGTTTACTTTTAACGATAAAAAAAACGTAAGATGAGGGAAACTTAAGACAGGCGACAGAGTTCGTAGACTACGTGTCGATGATTGATTGGTTTAAAGTACTATTAGTTCGGATGATACGTACATCACGTAACTGGACCGACACGTGTCGATATATTATTGCTTTTTGAGTTCGAAAAGATTTGTTATTTCAGATGTTTAGTAAGTTCATAACTCTGAGAAGAATTAATGTTAGAGATAAATTAATTATGAATAAGTAATTATAGGTTTTGTATCATTTTAAATGTTTAATTAGTACCCATTTCTCAAAATAATGCTTTTTATTGACTTATATTGAAGAAATTGTCATTTAAATAATCAAATTCGAGTTAAAATCTCTTTCTTTATGTTGAAATTAGGTTATAAATGCTTAATTATAAATCAAAATTAACTGATAGTGTAATATTATATATATACCTATATGTAATGTAACTTTTAATATTTTTATAGCTTGTATATTAGTTTTTTATTTTTTGTCAATATTAGATCGATAAGGTCTGATCCATATCCTAAACTCCACTCCTAAAATCTTTTTTTAAGGGACCATAATACAAAGTGGATCATCCTAACCACCAGACTAAGAGTTCTTAGTTAAAAATATATATAGAAAATAGTCACAGTATTATGACTCACGTAAGTTCATTTCAAATCCAACCAACATTTGTTTGGATTTTCCATACCAGATTGATGACACATGACAACATTGTATGTTTCCTAGATGATTTGATACATATTACATATTTACAATGAATAGATTTTTGTTGCAAACAGATCTCTGTAAATTGATATTGTCAGAATTAGTATTTGTTACTTATTACACATTTGTTACTTATTCACAAAACCTATGTAAATTGATATTGTTAAAATTAGCGTGATCAATAGTTGAACGAGACTTTGGTAATTTAAAAATTTCTAGATTCAAATATGGTTGAGTGGTTGAGCGAAACTTCGTAATCTAAAAGTTTTAAGATTCAAATTACATGATTTTTTAAAAAGTTTTCATTTCACTTTTCGTAGTTTGTGAGTAATCTGAGAAGTAGACAGATGACTGATTATTTGATTTCAATATAATATCACTTTGACGAAAAAAAAATATATATATATATATATATATATCCACAACTTCGTTTGGAGCTTATGGTCTATGTTGAATTCAAGAGTTATTTGGTGGGGGCCAAAAGAATATAAATTAATATTGATGTATTTATTAACAATAATATTGGTATAGATTTGCTTTATGAGTGCTCCGTAGCATAGTGGTATTGCGTTCGCTTCGTAAGCGAAAGGCCGCGAGTTCGATTTTCGCCTGGGGCTTATAACATTATGTTCTTTTATTATATTTTCATGGGCCATAAAGCTCTTAACCATCGGCCCAAAATCTCTTAATGTTTATGTTTTTTTTCTACCAATGGGCCAAATTTTGTACTCTATGTTTAAGGCCCATAACTAATCAACACGTCTCTCTCCGTTTCGTCGTGTTCTTCTCTTGTTCGATCATCAACACTTCTATTCCGATTCGACTGATTGATCTTCTGGATCTGATACAGCCTTTAATAGGTATGTACTCGTTGATCTTGTGTTTGGACTTTGTATTTTGGTTTCAATTTGAGAATAATAGTCTCGGTAATCTGGCGAAGATTAGTTAACATATTGTGGAGTCTTAATTTAGAACATAGATTGTTACAGAGTATAATCTTCTTAGGTTCTTATTAAGGAGTTCGGTATCTTAGGTTCGTTTGGCATACCAGTTGTTCGATTAAATTCCTCATACGAAATCTATTTCAGGTAGCAAAATTCATACCTTGCCTTGCATTTGTTTGCTGTGATTTTTTTTTTCTGATCTTAATATTCAACTTTCTCAAATGCTTAAAGTAATACTTAATGCTTATTACAAGGTTTGTAAATTAAGTGTTTGTTTGTGTAGTCTTTTGTTAAATTTGCTTCTGTGATCAGTCAAAACTCACAGATTTTTCCTATCTTATCAATTATTCAATTTTTTTGATATTTTTAAGCACAATCCAGTGTTATTAGTTGAAGACATGCCAGATGAATTGTTTATGCTTTTTATGTCTTTGAACTAATATTACAATTGCTGTTTGGCTAACCACAGGGAGCTGATAATCTCTACTAACGATGACAATTGAAAGAGCTCGAGTTCCATTGAGCCGGTGGCAACAAGCGGCTGTGGCAATGGGTTCTGCTCTCGGTGCATTGGCTAATCCTCGTAGAGCGGATCTAATTGCAGCTCTCGGTGAAACTACCGGAAAACCAGCTTTTGAATTGGTTCTTGAAAGGATGAAGAAGAGTGAAGAAGGAAGAGTGAGTTTATTCTTTGAAGGTTCTCTCTTCTCTTATCGATTTGATTTCATGGCTAAACTATGAATGCTTTAGATAAGATTTAGTGTTTAGAGAATTAGAGTTTTGCTTTGTTGGTTATAGTGGTGTTTGATATTTGGTGGTTTCTTTACTTTGAAGGCTATATTATTGGAGCGACCTCGTGTTGTGTCAGAGCAAGTAGGTCATGCTTGGGATCTACCAGACAACACATTTGGAGCTGCATACGCAAAATTCATGGGATCTAGAAACTTCTCACCCGATGATCGTCCACCTGTAAGGTTCATGGATACAGATGAATTGGCTTACGTAGCAACACGGGCACGCGAAGTTCACGACTTATGGCACACTCTCTTTGGTCTCCCTACGAATCTAATAGGCGAGTCAGCTCTGAAAGTCATTGAGTTTGAGCAAATGTATCTTCCAATGTGTATGCTTTCAGTGATTGGAGGTACTGTGAGGTTTAACGAGAAGCAAAGAGAAATGTTCTTGAAACATTACCTTCCTTGGGCTGTTCGAGCAGGAAGACAATGTACAGACCTAATGTCTGTATACTATGAACGTCACTTTGATGAAGACTTAGAGCAAGTTCGGAGAAAATGGGGAATCATACCTGCTCCTCAACATCCTAAATGATGTTTGTTTTGGTCATTGTCACACTTTGAGAAGACCAATCAACTTTTGTTTATGCTTCATTAATCTAGTTTTTCTTTCATCTTCTTTGCTCTCATTGTAATGTGTAATAGATTTGGTTACTTGGTGATGCTCAAGAGTTGTAATTGCTTGATGGTTAATAACAGAAAAGATATTTAAACATTTTTTTGCAGAATATTACAAGATAACAGTTGAGATAAGGAGACAAAAGAACTGACTTCTTATCATTAAACGGCTCACATCAAACTGTTCTTAGTGAGAATGCAAACAGAGACAATGGATAAGCATTTGGAATTAAATTTACTTCCCACCAGTGAACAGATAATCCAAAGACGATCCACCACCAGGAGCTGCATGAACTTTGGTCGAAGGACGGTCCTGCAGAGAGAAATCGAAATGTCATTACAATATTGTCATTGACAAGTAATCAAGTAATGGACATGGGAACCAGAACATACAGTGAGGAAGTTGCCAGTGTTCTGTCCTTCAGCTCGGGCATAGTTGTTAACTGGAGTTTTAATACCAGCAGGAATCTGTTTGTTGAGTTCTGCTGGCTCGACCGTAGTTGTAGCCGTTGTGAGTGCAGTTGCAGTTGCAGCTACTACAGGGGGTGCATTGCGGTTATTAGCCTCAGCTGGAGCAGGAGCTGGAGCTGGAGCTGGAACTGGCTTAGGAGCAGGAGCCTCAGCACCACCAAAGAGATAATTCAGTGAGCTTTGACCTCCACCACAACTATTTCCACGACCCATTGTATAAACTGAAAGACTTCTAAAACTTAGCAACAAAGCAAAAACCCGGTATCATAATAAGATAGATTTAAAGCAGTAACAAAGTTCATAATCACAAAACTCTGCAAGTTAAACTGAATTCAAGTTCAATTTTGATTTTAAAAGTAAAACCTGCTTCTAGCATTAATGCTTGCATCATAATTTCTTAAGATTCAGAGTTGTAGCAAGTCTCAATACAGTTCTGAAACCACAACTCACAAAGAAAGATCCATTAAAATTCACAATTCTGAAAGAACCTAGAAACCTAATTTCATAGAGCCAATTTCAAACGAGAACACAAGAGAAGGAAGACAAAATATCTAAACAAAGTGTGAAACCAATCTGATATAACTAAACTGAATCACCATTCCAAAATTCCTGAATCTACGAAATTCCTGGAGTCCAACTCTCCTAGAATTGAGGATAAAAACACGATAATCTCCTAAAACTGAGGATCATAATCGAAGAACCAAAACAGAGAAATCCACAAGCTAAGTCATTATTCGATAAGAATTCAAGAGATCTGGAGAATTTTAGGGTTTGATAAACACACCTTTTGATGAAATTCGCGATCAGATCTAAAAGAGGAAACGGAAGGAGAAGAAGCAAATGCAAACCAAGTCACAGAACCGACTGAGTCATTACTCATAAGCGAGCCACTCTATTTAAATATAGCTCATACCGGTTTGCTAGTGATCAGAATTCCGGTTTAATTGATCCGGTTCGTTGTCGGTTAACTAACAAAACAAACGATTTTAACTATTTATTTTTCCAAAGATTAGCAAAATATCATAATCCAAGAAACTTTACAAAAGTTTGGATACTAATTTTGGATTTGGAATGAAAAAGACAGATTAACCAATTAATAACAGTGAAATTATTGTGCTTTTAGAATATTTTTTACGAAATTGAAATTATTGTGGTAAGGTTTGTGGGCCATTGTTATTCAGTGGCTCTTTCGTCTGTCCAAATCAAATTTAAAAATATATTTAAAAAGAAAGAAAAGATATTTTGGAATCTATGAAGAGAACAAAAATAGAAACCTTTTGACTTTAGCTGTTCAAGTCCTCATGTAGCAGTAGCTACTTCATGTTTAGTGTGGTTCAAGTAATAATTTCCAGTAGCAAGCAACATTAAGCTCAATACACCAAATTTCCATGATAATCCTGAACTAAATGCAATGGAATTCACTTTGCTTTCCTTGATATGAACTGGTTTTGAATGCAATCTTTTTGACTTCCTGAATGATGAATAAGCTTCCACTTCTTCTATTGTCAATGCAGGTTTAAGGGAGGTCTTTGCGGTTTGGAAATGGCGATTAAACACAGCTGTTGCTGCAATGTTTTCTCTAAGTGAGACAGTTCCGCTTTCTCTGCATAGACCTTCTAGCTCAGCACCAGTGAAAAGCTCGGTTTCTTTGGCGATTTTTCTGAGATCAACATCGTCTCCTAGTCTCATGTTGCGAGTATGCACTTGCAGTATTTCTAACCGAGCTTCTAGATCAGGTGGTGGCACGTATAGCACCTAAAACAAGACATTGCAAGTAAAATTTAATAATGATCGAGGTTTAGCATTTCAGAACTCGCCTGAGCTACACCTTTATATGATGACTTACAAGATCAAAACGACCAGGTCGCATTACAGCAGCATCGATTGCATATGGGCGGTTTGTGGCAGCCAAGACAAGAATTCCCTAAACCAAAACCGATCAATATCTTTGTACAACAATTTCCTAAAAGTTATGACCTTTTGTTAGTTGATATATATACCTTTGCTTCCTCAAGACCATCCATTTCTGTTAACAGTGTAGATAGAAGCCTTTCTCCAACTGTAGAACTATTGCTTGAGTTCTCATCACCTCTACAAATACCGATTAGAATAAACATGTTAAGAGTCTATAACACAAAGCAAGAGTTAAGGAGAGAGTGATAGAAACAAACCTTTTACAAGCAACAACGTCAGCTTCATCAAAGAATATTATACTTGGAGAAGCAAGACGAGCTCTTTGAAACGTATTCCGCAATAATGCTTCACCTTCGCCAACATACATTGAAAATAGCTCTGCACAGCTGAATTACACCACACAAAACTAGAAAATTCAGTTCATATTTCATAACCAACTGAGATTTCCATAATTGTGATCTATCAAGTTTAAAACTTTCTGATCCACAAACACTATACCTTAAGGAAAAGAAGGAAGCTTGAGCAGCATTTGCAGCAGCTTTAGCAAGAGTTGTCTTTGAGCAACCTGGAGGACCATGGAGGAGTATCCCTCGCACCGGCGATATGCCCATTTTCACAAATGCAGCTGAATGTTTGATTGGCCATTCAACAGCTTGCTGGAGCTTTTTCTGTCATACAAAGAAAAACCCCATTAATAAAAGGAAGACAAAGTAAATTTGGAGCTTTTAGAAATGTATTGACCTTTAAGTCTTTAAGACCACCAACATCGTCCCATGTCACTTTAGGGATTTCAACTGTGATGCCTCTTGTAATACTTGGACCGACCACGGATTTTGCAACCTTGAAGTCTTGCAATGTTAGAATGAAAGAATCTGAGGATCTTTTACTTGCAGATATGGTCGCTTCACGACATAAAGCTTCCAAATCTGCCCCAACATAACCATTGCAAGATGCTGCTATGGCTTGCAGATCAACACTAGGATCTAAACTTACTTTCTTTGTATAAAGCTGAAAAGACAGCAAACATGATCTCAGGGGAAAAGTTCTCATTCTAGGCAGCAATAAGAGATCCCACTTCAGTACTCTATATTACCTGCAGGATTTTTATACGATCCTCCTCATTTGGCGTGCTCACTTCAACTAAAGAATCAAGTCGCCCTGCCCTTCTTAGCGCAGGGTCAATCGCATCCACCCTTTTGCCAATATTGGGAAGAAATCAAATCATTGCATTCAAACACAAATATGTGAAAAGTAACATAATGCTTTAAGGTAGAAAAGAACCTATTTGTGGATGCTACAACAACTACTCTTGGTGCAGATGATGAAGGCTTATTTGAGTCCATAAGTGAAAAGAGTTGAGACGCAATACGAACATCTTGTTCTCGTCTGCATTTTGGAAAGCAGCAAAGTATTCTCAATATCTCAAACATCTCGCTGAAGACCACAACTACAAATTAAGAGTAACAAAATCTTGAGTGAGCAATACCTAGAATCACGACGAGGACAAAGAACGTCGATTTCATCGATAAATATCACAGAGGGCTTGTCTGAAACAGCGTGAGAAGAAGCCTCAGCGAAAGCTTCCCTTAAGACTTTCTCACTTTCTCCAGCATGTGCTCTATGTACAGAATGAGGGCTGAAACAGAGCATTTGACACACAAAGAACAAAGCATAAATTAGCTTTAGCCTATCCAGAGAATAAATTACACAAAAGGTACAAAACAAAAGTACCTTAAAACAATCAAATGTGCATCACATTCTTGAACAACAGCACGAACCAAGCTTGTCTACAAAATCAAAAATTCAATACAAAACGGTCGAATTAGCTTATGTAAGATCACTTACATTGTTTTTTAAAGCAATTCAAGCTTGAAACAGAGTTTTTTACCTTGCCGGTTCCAGGAGGACCGTAAAGAAGCAATCCTCTAGGCCACTGCAATGATAAGTTTAGTCAAACCAATGAGCCTTTATCAATATAAGAGAGAAAGAGAAGACCTAATATAAGTGTTGATATGTACTTTGAGACCAAGAGTTCGAGCTTCAAGAGGGTAACGAAAAGGGAAGATGATGAGTTCTCGAAGCGCTTGCAGAGCTCTCTCGTTACCACCGATTTCAGCTTCAGCTCGCCATTTCTCATCGGTGGCGATGTTGTCGGAGCTACTGCTTTCTGTTTCCATCATAAAGAACCAAACTTTGGGATTTAACAAGTTGTGGGCTTTGGAAGGGTTTAAGCGCCGGAGCAAGGAGATCAACGGTGAAGGAAACTGAATTGGACAATAATGTTAGGGTATTTGTTTTTCTTATGATGTTTCCAATATCACCCTTATTAGCTCCTTCGTGTTCAATGTTAAAACCTGTTTTTTTATTTTTTTTTATTTTACCATCTCTTCTATTAATAAACCAAATCGATGTACAAGATATAGTACAAAACCTGATAAACGAAACGGTAAGCAAACTAATTAAAGGTCGAGACAAACTGAAAATACGAATGATAAACTAAAAGGACAAAATAGAACGATGACAACATGAAATGATTCCTCCCATAGCCAATGTTGTATACCTCAACTAGTAAGACCACAAGGCCACTAAACCAAAGAAGAAGGAGATGGAACATAAGCCAAATCTACGAAACTCCTAGAACCCCGCGAAATGGTGCAAACGACGAAGTAGAGCCTAGAAAAAACCTTGGTGAATTAAACATCGATCAAGAGATAGGGAGCCAACCTTGGTGAATTAAACATCGATCAAGTCTTGAATGTAGAGATAAGGAGTCAGAGGGACTCAATCTGTGGATATGCAATTGTCTTTAGTGGACTTACCGTCTACCACTAGAATAAATGTCACTTGCTAACAAACTAGAAGTTATACTGGGTTTATTGTTTTTGCTGTATATATATATATTATCTTTAAGATAAGATTTTTATTTTATTCTTCTTAGTTTGTTATTAAATATTTTTTTTGTCAACATTAGATCGACAAGGCTCGATCATAGCCTAAACCCCACCCCTAAAATTTTTTTTTTAAAGTACCATAATACAGAGGGTAGGAATCGAATCCTTGTGCCAAGTCATTAGCTGAATCATCCTAACCACCAGACTGAGAACAACTCAGCTAAAAATTAATTTTTAAATTCTGATTATTTTACCGTATTTTGGTTAGTCTATTTTGTATAATTAAGAAATGGATTGGCACTGTGGTTACATTATAATTTTAATTTATACTTCAATTCCTGATGGTTAATTTTAAAAGAATGAAAAAAAATTACTTTTAATTTTGTCGGACTATGCTATAAAAAAAGTTGTTTTGGATCATTAATTTATTTCTTATATATCTACTTTTGTCCAAAAATGCAAACATGACAGTTTTGTATAATTCATACTCTAAGATTAATGTAAATCTGAACCGTTATATGAATTTTAATTTAATTTTCATTAATGTCATTTTTCAGAATCTCAAGTCTGGGTTTTTTTTAAAGTGGATTAATATATGAAACTTAACGCTTTCAGTTTTTTTGACTCATTATTTGTTAATGTGTGTAGGTTTGAGATTTTTTTTTTGGTCACAAAAAAAATTCATAAATCTTAAATGCAGTTAGGTAGGAGTACTGATTTTGCCACAGTATCAGCCTCTTGATTACACAATCTACAGTACTAATAAACTTAAACACAGCAACTTCATCTATAGACTATAGTCTTCTAAAATTTATTTCGCATTTCATCTTAAAATAAATAGATTTTAAGTTTTGGGTTTGGAAAATGATTTTTGATCGAATTCTATGGAGCATAGCCTTCTAAAATTCATTTTGCATTCAATCTTCTCATATTTGAAAATTTACATACTTTAAGTTTTGGGTTTGGATTATGATTTTTAATAAATTCTATTCATTGTAGCCTTCTCAATTTCAGTTTCCATTCCAGATTAGAATTTTTTGAAAATTTATAGATTTTATGTTCTTGGTTTGGAAAATGATTTTTGATCAAATTTTATAGACTATAACATCTCAACTTCATTTTGCATTTCATATAAGCAATTTTTAAAGATTTCAAGTTTTTGGTTTGAAATTAATTTCTGATCATATTTTATGGACTCTAGACTTCTCAAATTTATCAATTTTTTTGATCAAATTCATTATCACTATATATATATATATATCAAAATACTATGCACAAAATATATTTTCTTTTAATATATATCAGATTTATATTTGTATATATATTAATAATATATTTGTATGTATATATTTCAAAATATGTAGTTATTATTATTCATTTATGATACTTTTATCATTTTTTATCTCATAGTTTTATCTATATCTGAAAACTTATATTAATTTTAAGTGTACATAATCCAGTAAAATTAAAGTTTTAATCTACCATATAGTATCAATAGATAATTGTTTGTATTGTGAAATCTATAATGTTTTGGCGTACTATAATATATATATATATATATAAAATGTAAATTTTAAATATGAATATAAAATTTTAGTTTATTTTTATATCCACTATGTTTATTAAACCTTTTGTTATATTTTTTTATTTGCAAAGAAAAAAAGTTTCTAACACATGCTCATTTAAATTTATACGTACACATAAAATGAATATAAATATATATTACACATTAATACTATAAATACTATATATAAGAAATATATCAGTTTGTTAAAACAAAAGAAGAAAAATAAAAGTTATTAAAAAATCGAATCCAAATTGACGTAAAATGTGAATTTAAGGTCAATTTTTTCTTTCAACGCCAAACTTTTCTTCGTCTTTTTTCTTATACATAAGATAAATCCAGAGCAAGTGGCCTTTAGCCTAGTGGCAGGCGGTAAGTCCACAAAAGATAAGCGTACTTGCACATCCAGGGATCGAATCCCGCCACATGTATTATGCAGGAACTTGGCTACTGGGCCGGCCAGTTATGGCCCAATATTGACAAAAAAAAATAAAAAATAAATCCAGAATTATAAAGACAATAACAAAAAGCAATTACCCAGAATTACGACTCACTACTAACAGAACAAAAGAAAACGATTAGGACCCATAACAAATCTAGAACACAGACAACTTAAACGATCACGACCCAGAATTAATGTTCCAATTGTGCATAAAACGACATTAAAACTATTCATGTTATCATAAAAGATACCCAAATTATCCCATAGTGGACGACTGAATTCCTGTTTTGGGGATTAAACTTGTACCAAATTCCAAATGATGCAACCAGTGCGCCGATAACAATTAGATTTGAGCTCCGAAAAACAATATTAGTTATAAACGATCCTGTCTGAAAAGGTAGAATACTCCCTGCCACAAACTAGAGGTTGGACATGATTGTTGTCATGAGAGCAGTTTCTAACACATGCTCATTTAAACTTATACATACATATAAAATAAATATAAATATATATATATATATATATATATATTACACATTAATACTCTAAATACTATATATAAGAAATATATCAGTTTGTTCAAGTAAAAGAGGAAAAATAAAAGTTATTAAAAAACCGAATCCAAATTGACGTAAAACGTGAATTTTTGATCAAATTCAGTATCAATTTTTTGATAAAATTCATTATCAATTTCATTATCCAGTTTTTGTCCCACTAAAACTCCATAGATTTAACTTCAGTTTCCTGATCCTCGTTAAAAAAAAGGAAAAAAATTCAACCAATTTGAATATTTTATTTCTGTATGAATATTGACTACTCATTTTATTTATTTATAGTACACATATTAAGAAATTATTAACTGTTTTATTTCTTGTAAACAAAATATAATTTATCACAAATTCTAAAATAGTTTTAACCAATCACAAATTAATCTGCAGAATTTAAAGAGTCAAAAATACCAAAAATACAATAAATTTTGCATAGAAATCTTAAAACATAAACCTTTCATATTAGTCCTGTGTATATAGTGGCGTATAAAACACAATGGATGACAAAAAATTGTAATTTAACAATAGTTTATGTAGCATGAATCTGAGGGAACTAGTGTGAAGGCGTGTGGAATCTCACACTCCCGGCAGAAGCCTGGTTTGCGGCGCGGTTGCTTCCAAAATTCTTCCTGTTGGATTCACGAGCGATTCTCGATCCAAACTACAAACATATGTCCACAACAACAGAGTGAGAGAGCATAAAATACAGTACAGAGCTTTCAACTTTACTGGATTGAAGTTGAGTTCACTCAATAAGTTCTTCTCTTTATACCTGAATTGCTCTTTTAGGCATCTTTGCAACTTCATGTAAACCAAGCAACTTTGCAACCTTCAAAATTTTAAGTATAACGTTTCAGGTTTATCAAGTTTAAAGAGTGTTCTTGAGGCTTTTGTAAAGTAACATGGTAGCTTTTATTTACTCACCTGCCTAAGAATCTTCTTATCTCCCTTTCCACTTGGTTGTTCAAGATCCGCAATTTCCCACAAGGGAATGTCGAGGAGTGTTTTTATCACATCTTCATCTAAGAACGGGAATCGCGCCTATATATGAAGTATCAAAACATTTAAGAACAGAGCACAAAAGAATAAACGTCTTGAGTTTCTAGTTGTGGCATGACATATACCTCTTTACCATTATCTGCAATGCATCGATCATCTCGACCCAAGTTTCTTTTCCAAATTCTTTGCATATCCAATTTCATTTCTTGATCCAATGCAACCCAACTGAAAGAAGTGAACAAAAGTTGAGAGATGAGATACTATTAGTTTACATATCTGTAGACAAAAATTGAGGGATGAAATAATGCATATCTGTAGACATATGTAGATACCTCCCATTTCGATATTTGGTTCTGTGCCTACCATAACCAGCACATTGCTCATCAGCACCAGCGCCTACTAGCAGTATCCTAGCATCAGACTTATATTTGACCCACCGGTTATCTTCTTCTATTGTTTGATTTTTGCTGTCTTCGTAAATCAAACCATCACCGCGAGCTGCAAGCCATAGTGCTGTTCCTATATTAAGGTCCTAGAAAATTGCAATAAGAAAAAATTAAAATTATCTTCAAGTTTAGAAGTATATAATCAGCATGCTCAAGACAGTGAAGTTTACCATGTAAGTGTCTGCAGGATTTATAAGAGACATAACACGTTTTGTCTCGGAGGTTAGCTTTGAGAGATCAGCATTGATCTCAACAAGTTTCCACCTGAAAATCCAAAGAACATTTGGGCAAAAAGTAATACGCAATTATATATATAAAAGTTTTCAGAGTTTAACCTTCTCGAAGGTGCAATCTTTTGTAGTTCCTTTATTCCAGCCTTGGCGGAGATCCTATCAGGAGCATTAGGACCATCAAAACTGACATTAAGGAGATCAATTTCATCTGCAGAAATAGAGATTAAGCTTTTTTTCTTATAATTAGTTTTAGAACTGATGCCTAAGACAGAAACAGTGCGGAAAAATGGTTACATTTTGGATCAAGGCACTGATCCAACAGTGCAGCGAGAATCATCGAATCCAATCCGCCAGAGAAAAGAACGGCTACTGGAACAACTTCTTGTTCTCTCTTTTTGTGTCAATAAGATGGTGTTCAGAATAACACAAAATAGAGTTGGAAAAAGACGAGAGTAGAAGCTCATACCTGAAAAATGCTATGAAGTGAAGTTCGCTGCCTCACTGATTCTTTTAACATACCCAAAACTGTCTGCGCAAGTCCTAAAGCGAAATCTTGTCAGGCATATGAGATTTGGACAGAACTGGAGGAGTCAGACGGATTTTTAAGCAGTACCTAAAGAAGTTGAAACAGCATAGTCTTTCTCTTCTTGAATTCCACTCAGTGATGCCATTGATAGATCTTCAGGTCTTGGTACAACAGATTTCCTTTCCCATTCTATCAGTTCTTTCCAAATGATATTTCTCCATTCGTGCTTTGTGACTTCACCACAAATACATGAACCAGATTCTGAAACCCCAAAAGAAATACTGTACACACCACATGGAAGCTCTTCCCAAAATCTATGAATGCTATTACCATTTTCAGCATCCAATCCTGCCAAAGAACAGATGTTACTTGGGCTTGGAGTGTACATAAAAAGACAAAAGTACTCTTCTAAGCAATACAAACCAGAACCGTGAGCAACAGATGAAGCTGGTGAAACAGATGATAGAAGAAAACGAGGGTCTTCCACAGTTGGCCAGTGAACAAGAAGACTCCTCCGACCAAAAGCATCTTTACCAAACCATAACGTTCTTGAGCTTTCCTGACAAAGAAAAACGTACTAAGAGAAAGTATAAATGCTAACAAAAATCTAGCAGCAAGTTACAAAATTACCTGCCAATATATCATGGCCCAGGGACCTTTAATCATGGTAAGAACATCTGGAACTAAACCGTTTGCTTTCTCTAAAGACTTCAAAAGAACTTCGGTATCATTATCATAGTTATTGAGTTCGATTCCTCCGAATACTTCACCTGAATGGTAAATATACCAATCAATATTACATAGTGTAAAAGAATAGACATGATCATTAGAAACCATAAGAATAAGAACAAACCATTATAGGCTAAAATGTTTCCAGAAGAATCCAACAATGGCTGTCTTATAGGCTTAGTTCCTCTAAGCTGTAATGTGGAACCTATGAAATGCAATTCACCCAAAGAAGTAGTCTCCTCAAGCTTATAACTTCTTTCGCCAGCCTCAGAAACAGAGAGAGTAACAGAATCTTGAGCACAAGTTGGTACATTCGGTTGAAGATGAATTATCTTTTCTCCCACACTATCAGGACCTCTTTGACCTAACACAGCTCTGACATCTTCAATAGAGAATTGCAACTAGATAAATAAAGAAGACATTAAATTAGCAAAATCCAGTTACTATCAAATAAAAACTCATCAACTGAACAACCAATTCACTCATCTACATTATCATTACCCAATCATCAAAAATTCAAAAGGGCAAATCTTTCTTTCTACCCAAATATTCATCCAACGAAGAGTTACATAAGAACAACCAAACTCAGTTCAGGATTCAAGCTTTTATCATTGATGCTAAAATTCAGAAAGAAAAAACCCCAAAGATTCAAACTTCAAAAGTATTTCATACTAAAAAGAGAAGCAAACGGACAGCTAAAAAATCCGAACTCAAAAGTCAATACTGTAAAAAATCTCATTCTCTAAGAAGTTGGAGATTACTCGTTCAAAAGGAGGCTCAGGCTTAGAGAGAAACGTCGAAAGCGTTGAGAGTTCAATACGAACGCCGCATACTATAACCGCAATTCCGCACATTTCTTCGCCGGAGGTCTCTTTCCTGTCTCTTCTCCGTCAAAACTTGTCACCAAAATTGCTTAAACCTGTTAAGAAGTTATATGTTTACTACGATTATATTCGAATTTACGAATAAATTGCCTCCGTAGCATAGTGGTATTGCGTTCGCTTCGTAAGCGAAAGGTCGTGAGTTCGATCCTCGCCGGGGGCTTTTTATTGTTTTATATCGGCCCATTTAGATGGCATTTATGGGCATATTTATTAAATGTCAACTAGGGTTAGCCGATGTATGTCATAAGCTCACTCTCTATATATGTCACGATAGTTTTTTCAGTTTTCATCAGCCTTTCCTCTCTGTTTTTACTTAGTACTCTTGGCTCCATTTTCTTCTCATAACTGGTTTTTCTTTCTGTTATCTTTGCCTAAAAATGTCTCAAATCAATCTCAACAAGAAGATGGTGGATTCTGGATCTCCTCCTAGAAGCTTGAAGATTAAGATCCCGAGGATTGACAATGCTGCTTTGCTTGCAAGATCATCCAAGGTATTGATGGGTTGATGTTTGAATCCTCTAAGCCCGAATGTGGATACCTTTCTCTTTAGAATGCCACAGTTCTGGAATTTGATAGGTCGTGTTACTCGAAACAATTTGGGTAATGGGCGCTTCCAGTTTGAGTTTCAAGAAGTGGAAGATTTGGAGGGAGTGCTTAGTAATGACTCCATTAATTTTGATGGTTGGATGGTTTCGTATGCTCCTTGGAAGGCAATGGCTGGCACAGACTATCCAAACTCGATAAGACTTTGGACTCAGATCACAATCCCCTTTGAGTACCGAGTTGAAGAAGTGTACGAGTTGGTTGCTGGTTCCATTGGTCAAGTGATCACTATTGACGTACAAAAAGGTATGGTTTTGATTGATGTTCCTTGTTCAAAGCATCTTATCTTCTCATCTATTTTGGAACTCAAAGAAGGTAAAGAATCCAAGATCATGTTCAAGTATAAGAGGCTGTCTGGATATTGTACTCTCTGCTACCACATGACTCATGAGGCTAATAACTGTTACAAGGCTAATGTTGCAGCTCTTGACAGTGGCATTAGTGATAAAGGGAAACATGGAGTTACTAACTGGAACAAAAGCTTCAAAGGTGCTGTACAAAGCAACGAATCCGCTTGCTGGTCCGAGTGGTGGAAACAAGAAGCCTCGTGGTCTGCCTTATTAAAGGAACAAACGAGTTCCACAAAATCTGGTAATTTCTGAAACCTTACATGTTGCTGTTGCTACAGTTTCTACTGCTGCCACATCTCCGAGTAAGGGTGTAGAGGGTGTTTCTGGGTCCGTGGCCGAAGGCTCTTTGTCCTCTCAAAAAGTCCAAAGACCACTTCCAAAAAGAAGACTCCACAATAGAAAATGTCGAGTCCTTTCCTTATATCCATGAGGCAGATTCTTGCCCTTTGGTGACAAATGCGACTAATCAGATGAATCAACTATAGGTTGCAGCGGTTGTAAGTCCTAATTTGGACATTGCTCACTCATCCGTAGGTAACAACGATGAGGTTATGCAGGACACTGCTCTTACTTTTTTGGATGATGATTTATTGGATGATTTGGCTTAGAAGGCTGTAGTGATCAATGTTCAAAACATTTATGATGCTAGCCAGGCCAAAATACATGCGGAGTTTGCACATACATTGCAGAAATGTCATGCGGCTAGACACTTGAAACCTCCTGCTGGTCCGAGTAAGTTGTCATCTAAGACATCGACACCTCTTCGAGGAGTAAGCTTCAAGAAATCGATGGCTATAAAGGCTATGTCTCCACATAAAACTCCAAAGAACAATAATGCTAAGGAGGGGACAAGTAAGGAACATGAGAAGAGTTCTATGAAATTTTAGTTTTTTTTATGATTCAAATTTTGTGTTGGAATTACCAAGGGATTGGTAATAAAATCTCAATTGGTTATTTGAGAAATGTCTGGAAACGATTTAAACCAGATTTGTTATTTCTTTCTGAGACTAAAAATAATTTTCTTTTTATGGAAAAAATTCAGATTCATTTGGGTTATAATCTTCTTTCTATTGTTGAACCGATTGGTACAAGTGGATGGTTAACACTTTTTTATTCAGATAGTTTGAATGTTAAAATCAATCACAAGGATGAAAATATGATTGATGTTTCTCTAGAGTTAAAGGGTAAACTTACAAATATCACTTTCTTTTATGGTGAACCCATACAACACAAAAGAGATTATGTTTGGGAAAGATTAACTAGAATGAGTATTCAAAGAAATGATCCTTGGTTAATCATTGGCGACTTTAATGAATTATCTGGCAATCATGAAAGGAGGGTCTTTACGACATGCTAATTCTTTTCTAACTTTTAATCAGATGATCCTTGACTATAGACTCATTGACTTCCCCAAACTAGGAAATCAATGGTCATGGCGCGGTGTTCAGAACAATGGTGTAGTCCGTTGTATCTTGGACAAAGTGTTTGAGAATGAAGACTAGCATTAGCTATTTCCAAACTCGGAAATTGAATACTTAGATATGATTTGGTCAGACCATAGGCCTATCCTAGGGCGATTCTCTGATCAAACTTTTAAACCTCATCGTCAATTTATGTTTGATAAAAGATGGGTTGGTAAGACTAGCTTCAGGGATGTTATCGTGAAAATCTGGAAGGGCCTATCTTGTTGCCGTAGGGTTACATTTATGGGTAAAATAAAAAACCGTCGACGAGAAATCTCTCACTGGTGAAATAAAAATCTACAATCCGCTAGACAAAAAATTAGTAATTTAAAACAAGCATTGGAAGAGTTAAAGAACTGTAGCTCTCCAAATGCAGAGAAAATTCTCAAAGCTAATTTAGACCTTAAACATGCATATGTGGAAGAAGAAACATATTAGAAACAAAAGAGTCGAAATAAATGGCTCAAGGAAGGGGATGGAAATACTAAGTTTTTTCATTCCCAGACCAAATAAAGAGGAGCACATAATAGGATTATTGGTCTCCAAACTAGTAATGGTAATTGGGTCACAAAATTACATATCTGGACAATCAATCTTTGATGAGAAGTATTTCTGTCGAGGAGATCAGAACTGCCCTCATTTTGATGTATCCGAGCAAACCTCCAGGTCCGGATGGGATGACAGCTTTATTCTTCCAGGATTCATGGGAAATTATTAAGAAAGATTTAGTCTCTTTAGTCAATAACTTCTTAACTCAAGGAGTTTTTAAACATGGTTTAAATAAAACAAACATTTGTCTTATCCCTAAAACTTCCCGACCTACAAAAATGACGGAATTCAGACCAATTAATTTATGTAACGTTGGTTATAAGATAATATCCAAGGTCCTGTGCTTGAGACTCAAAAGGGTATTACCAAAGTAAGTTTCTGAAACACAATCGGCTTTTGTTGCCGGACGTCTTATATCAAATAATATTTTAATAGCCTAGGAGATGTTCCATGCGCTCCGCACAAATAGATCAGTAAAAGGAAAATTTATGGCGATAAAAACGGACATGAGTAAGACCTATGACAGAGTAGAGTAGAACTTTGAAGAAATTCTACCATGTAAACTGGGTTTAGTGGATCATGGATTACATGTGTTATGCATTGTATCACAAGTGTTGAATACTCTGTGTTGATAAATGGCGTTCCTGGGGGTGTATCAAGCCTAAGAGGGGTCTCCGACAGGGGATCCTTTATCACCCTACATTTTTATTTGTGCACGGAAGTTTTAATCTCAAAACTTTGGTTTGCAGAACAACAAGGGCTTATTACGGGAATTTCTATTGCGCGAACCAACCCGACAATTTCCCATCTGCTCTTTGTAAACGATAGTCTCTTCTTTTGTAAAGCATCAAAAGAAGAAACATCCCAAATTTTGAAAATTCTTAAAGAGTATAAACATGTATCTGGTCAGCAAATTAATTTTGATAAATCGTCAATTCAGTTTGGACATACAGTACCTGATAATCATAAGATGGAGCTGCACCAATCCCTCAAAATCTCTAATATCAGAGGAATGAGCTCCTATTTAGGATGACCTGAAACTATTAGAAGGGCTAAACTAAAGTTTTTGCTTTTGTTCGCGAGAGACTTTAAGAACGTATTAATAGCTGGTCATCTAAATTTTTATCGAAAGTAGGAAATAAGGTTTTAATTAAATCTGTCCTTACAGCTTTACCAACATATGTGTTGTGATGCTACCATCTACCAAAAACAGTTGTTCTTAAGCTGAACTTAGCTATTGCCAATTTCTGGTGGACTAACTCTGAAACTTCCAGAGGTATTCACTGGAAACAATGGAAAAAATTATGTAAACCAAAGTCCGAGGGTGGTCTTGGGTTTCGTGCACTGGACGAATTTAATTATGCACTTTTAACCAAACAACTATGGAGATTAGTCGACTTCCAGATTCACTCTTTGCTAGAGTCATGAAAGGGAGATATTTTAAGGACCAATATCCTTAACAGGAAAGATGACTACTAATCCTTCTTATGGTTGGCGTGGTATATCTTCGGCGCGTTCTCTAGTGTCCAAGGGCATTATTAGGAAAATAGGCGATGGAAAGTCAATAAAGGTGTGGAAGGATCCTTGGATCCCAGACTCTTTTCCCAGACCTACGACTAATATGGCTTTTTCTTTGTTCCCGGACCTCACTGTGGATAAATTTATTGACCATAATTCTGGCTCCTGGAAGGAGACCTTTGTCCGTCAATATTTTGATCCTTTAGACACACAATTGTTTTTGGGAATACCTATCCCTAGAAGGCAACATCCAGACTATTGGGGATGACATTTCACTAAGACAGGACGATACTCTGTTAAATCGGGCTATCAAACAGAGGAATCCTTTTCATTGCTTCCAGTTGGCCAATTTGGACCAAATTTCCAAGCTTTATATAAAAAATTTGGAAACTTAACTGTCCGAATAAGATTCAACATTTTCTTTGGCAAACCTGTTAGGTTGTATTGCAGTCACACAGAATTTGAATCAACGTGGTATTAACTGTGATACTAGATGTTCCAGATGCGGAGCAGACAGTGCGACTATTAATCATATTCTCTTTGAATGTCATCCCGCTGTTCAAACATGGGCATTATCTTGTATTCCTTCTGCGATAAATGTATTTTCAAGGGAATCGATTTGGTATAACTTCGATTATCTGTTTTGGAGACTATCTAACAGGGAAGAATTTCAATGTTTCCCATGGATAATCTGAAATATTTGGAAAGTGAGGAATGATCATTGTTTCTCTAATAGTGACACAGATCCTCGTAGTATTATATCTCAAGCGGAGGCTACCATAAAGAATGGTCCAAAGCTCGCATTGAACTAAAGGAATCGAGATCTCAACCCGTGGTTCATACCGCTGTTCGAAAATCTGCTCGGATTTTCCCTTCCACATCAAATTCCGGATTCACGGGCTTCAAATGTTTCGTGGACGCTTCCTGGAAAAATTTGGACCTAAAAACTGGTTTAGGCTTGTTCGGTTTTCCAGATTCGGTGGAGGGAGCCTGCATGGGTGCTCGATGTGTCAACTGGAGCTCTCTGCTCTTCACTCAGAGATTGAAGCTGTATTATGGGCTATGGAATCTCTGCTGGCACTTCACGTATTAGAGGTGGAAGTTTCGACGGACTGCGAGATGGTGTTGAGGATCCTAGACCGTCCATAAGAGTGACCGACTTTTCTTCCCTGCCAGGAGGAATTCTTACGGTTAAGTTCTCTATTTTCATCTTTTACCCTTTCTATTATCCCCCGCCTTCTTAATCATAAAGCTGCTCTTGCCCGTAGTGCTAGAGAGACAACTTATGGTTGATTGTTGTATACACTCTTTGGTTCTTATTATTAATATTATGTCGTTGACAAAAAAAAGAGTAAAATAGTGAAATTTTTTTTTTGTCAACATTGGGCCATAACCGGCCGGTCAATTAGCCAAATTCCTGCATAATGCAGGCAGCGGGATTCAATTTCGGAATGTGCAAGTGGGCCTGATTTTAATGAACTTAGCGCATGCCATTAGAATAAAGACTACTTGCACAATAGTGAAATCATTTAATAGAAAAGAGTATATTCTAATAATAATTATTGACAAAAAAAGGTTAAAATCATTAGTTACTTCTATCATTTATTATAATTTTTATTCAAAACAAACTAAGCCCAAAGTTATTTGGAAAAATTTTCATATATTAACAATTCTTAAAAAGAAAACTAATTAGGATTTGGAAATCAACTAGGGTTTGGAAATTAAAAACAATTTCTCGAATCAATGTAACATTTGGAAATAGAAAACAATTTAATCAAATCAATAATTTGGAATATCCTTTCTAAATGCCCATGCTATAATTTCTCTATGCTAATTACGTGGCAAGATATCATTGGATGATATCCACAAAGCTGCAAATCAAAGAAAAATTAAGAAAAAAATATTCCCAATTCTTGTTGAAGATTGTATATGTAAAACCCTAGAAGCTATACATAAACTTCACAAGTAACAACACTTTTTGTTCCCTCTCTCTCCATCAGCTTAATTTTGATTCTATTCTCTTCTCCAATTTGAGCAGGTATTTACTTCTGGTTCATCTTCATACATTACTTTCCAATCTCTCAATATCTGTCTCTTTCAATTATTTTCAATTTTATGTATATTCAGTTTTTTTGTATACTGTTTCTTCCACAAAGTTTAGACCTTTCTCTTTCGAAATCGAGTAGTTATAGATCTGTTTTATTCAATTGAAACATGAATATACTCTTTGTGAATTGGAGCTCTTTTTACTTGATAAGAGCTTGTGGGGTCTCTATTTTTATATTGAATCTCTGGTTTGATTTACTGTGTATATGTAATGAAAGAAACCTTTTTCTGTTGTTGTTGCGTCTGTTTCTGTTTCTGTTCAACAGCAAAATATCGATTTGAGAATGCTTGTGACTGTCCTTAGGAGTATTTTGTAAGTATTAATGCTGGTAAATTTCTTGGATTATGCAGAGATGACACCTGAATCAAACGCTCCATTGGTAGATCCACATATTGTGGGCAATGCGTTTGTTCAGAAATACTATAACCAGCTTTATGAATCACCCACTGAAGTTCATAGATTCTACCTTGAGAATAGTGTGTTTGCACGGCCTGGTGTTGATGGTGAGATGGTTGCAATCAAATCCTTGAAAGTAAGCTTTATGGCATAGCCAATATAATGTATTATTAGTTGAACCAATAGTGTTGTTTTTGTTAGTTTTATTCATTCAATATGTCTCATTGTGTTTGCAGGCCATTAATGATCATATAATGTCTGTTGACTACACGAACTCAAAGATCCAAATTCTGACTGCTGATTCTCAAGCATCTATAAAGAATGGAGTTGCTACTTTAGTCACGGGTTTATTGATTGGAAAAGATAGACAAAAAAGGAAATTTTCTCAAACATTCTTCCTTGTGCCGCAGAAAGGAAGCTACTTTGTACTAAATGATGCCTTTAGGTACGTGTCTGATGCATATGTTGAACCAGAAGCTACTAAGGTGGTTGAAGAGAGTCCTCAAGTAATCAAGCCAACAGAAATTGTTACGAGTAAGTAATTTTACCAACGATTTATTTATCAAGATCTGGACATTGTTTTGATTTTCACATGGTAATTGTTTTTGACCATTAGAGCCTGCAAAGGAAATTGTAGAGGCGGTTAAGATCTCTGCTCAAGCTAAAACTACGGTGACAGAACCCGCAAGTGCCATAGCAAATGGACATGCGAAAGTCCCTGAGAAGGCAGTTGTGAATGAGAACAGAGACTTACCTAAAGCTGCTGAAGCAAAAGTTCAAGAGGATGCTCCCAAGAGATCCTATGCCACAATTGTGGGTCTCTTTTGTGCTTAGTTTCATAATCTGTTTGGTTTTATTGTACAATATCCTCTAATCTCTGGTGGATTTCAAACACATAGGTCCAATCTCTGGCTCAAAGCAATGGTACTTTCCCTGTCAAAGCTTCACCGGCTAAGCCTAAACGTGTAGAAAAACCGAATGTTACTCCTTTGTCCAAAGGTCCATCCCCTATTCCTGAACAGTCTTCTGTTAAGACCATTGAACAACCAGGTTGATTATTTGTAGTTTGATAGTTAAAAACGATAAAGTTGAAACCTTCCTGCGTCTTTCATCTTATTTGATTAATTAATTTTCTTTTATCAGCTAAAGGTGGTTCCATATTTGTTGCAAACTTGCCTATGGATGCGACTCCCATGCAACTCAATGAAGCATTCAAAGGTTTTGGAGCTATCAGAGAAGATGGCATCCAAGTCAGAAGTTACACGGTCAGTTAATCTTTCAATGATCATAACAGGAAATTTAGTTGCATGAAACCTTAGAGTCTTAGACTCACACGCTTACAATTCTTTTGACCTTTCAGGAAAAGAAAAACTGTTTCGGGTTTGTGGCATTCGAAAATGGTGAAGCTATAAAAAATGTTCTCCAGGTATGCTTTTGTGCCCATCAAACTCCTTACTTAAATCTTATTCGTTGTTGTTTTCTAACTTTAATATGCATAACTCTAGGCTCACAAAGAATCTCCAATCATAATTGGAAACCGAAGAGCATCTATAGAAGAAAAGCGAGGCAAGTTTCTTCAGACTATATTGTCTCTAAGATTGTAACGTTATTAAAATTATAAAATCCTAATCTTAAATGTTTTTGGCTTCGATTGCAGCTAACAGCAATCAAAATGGCAGTAGATCCTCTGCTAGGAACAGTGGTTACTATAGGAATGAAAATGGTTATAGAAAAGAGGGATACAAACCTCGTGGCAACGGTGTCAATGAAGGAAGAGGCTATGGGAGGCGGAACAGTGAGTCTTATGGTGATGGTAAAGCATATCAGAACAACGGCCATGGCAATGCTCAGGCCAAAAACTAGAGCTTTTGTTTCTTCTTCCAAGTTTTGTTTATTGGTTGAGAATCTGAGGTTTTAGGATTTGTTACAAACAGATTTTAGTTTTGCCGGATCTTTTAGGCGATGATTTTTTTGGTTTGGGATTAATCTTCTCACAAATTTAAACTAATGAAGGAGAGAACAAATTGAGTTCTTTTTAAGGTTCTAAATGACCTACAGACTTCTTTACATGAGATAAAGTCCAAGACTTTTTGTTGTCTTGTCTAATATAATAGAAACAAGATCAAGAACAAGAGCATGAAGAACACCACCAAGGACATGGAGGAAAACATGAGAACCATCTACACATTGACTGCTGCTTCGGATTCGCAGCATCTGCTGGTTGTTGTGACTCTTGTGGTTCTTGTGAGTGCTTTGGTTGTTTCTTCTGTTCCACTGTTTCTACATTTGTTGAATCACTTGCAGCTCCTGCCAAACTAAGCGAAAAAGCTTTTATTAAAACCAATCCAGAGAATAAGGAGAGGGAGAATGGCATATTGGGGCATGGTTTTTACATTGGGAATGAGAAGGAATGAGTGCTGTTTGAGCTTCGATTTGAACGGTATGAATTTGTAGGAGTTTTCCAAGAAACAGCAGGATGTTGCTCTTTCACATGGTTCGCTCTCTTCTCTTCCTCATCCTCAGATGAACTTGTATCTGATTCTACTACTAGTGCAACTTCTTCTTCCTTGTTTGAATCAACACCAACCTTAGGCTCTTTGACTGGTTTTGGTTGTGATCCTGGTGGAGGAGGCATAGGAAGTGCAGGACTGTACTCGAGTAACTCTCCCGATTTAAAGAGCTCACCTGATTTCATCAAATCACCATAAACAGAACTATTGCGTCCTAAATGAAGGCTGAAGAGAGATTCATTTGAAGCACAGCTCCATTCAGCTGGTATATTCGATTTGCTTCTCTCGAAAATCGAAGAAGGAATCCTATTCGGGTCATAGCCTCCATTGTTATCTCTATCCATTACTTGAACAGGAGGTGAATCTGTTGGAGAAATCTGCAGTTCAATCGATGATTCTTTCCCATCTTCAGGTAAATCTTTGGGAGGTGATACATATGAAGCAGACGACGATGAAGAAGACGATGAAGATCTTGAATGTGCTTCTGAGTTAATAACTACACTTTCTGTTTCCTCTGAATGCATTCTTTTATGTTCAACATCTAATGAGCCTTGTTTCTTATCATCTTCACCACCATGTCCAGACTCATCCATAAACACCTAAAGAAGCAATCATCAATGCCTCATTTAAACCATTTCTCAAGCTCTTAGAACAAATCAACACCAATATTCATCCAAAACAAATCTCTCAGATTCTTAAAGAAAGATCAAAAACATACCTTGAAAACGATTTTGATACAGAAGCGTGATCAAGCTTTAAACAATCTAGATGAGTGAAGTTGTGAAAATTTCGTTTCCGTTCTTGTTAGAGAAAATGAAGGAGGCAAAACAATAATTAAGATGTTGAAAAGGGGATCTAGGGTTTGTTCATTGTCTAAGTGAAATCAAAACGAAAGGTTTATCGTAAATTTCGGAGCTTTTTAACTAACAAACCATGGCTGCGTTTCGCGCCATCTCAATTTCTTCTTATCTGCTTTAGTATTGATGATCTCCTGTGTTAACGTCTATTTTAGGAACCGTGTTCTATCCAATAGATAAACGACTTGACTTTGCATACGTGGCATGAGATACGTTTGTCTGAGTGAGTTAAAAGAACAGAAGTAGCCATTGTTTTTCTTCTGCTTCAGAAACTGAAAGCTTGTAAAGGTGAAGCTTTTTTTCTGGGAATTAAGGGTTTGTATTTCCATCTACATTATCAAGGTCTTTGGAATTTTCTTTCTTTTGGGTTGTTAGTTTTGTTCAAGTAAAGTATTTGCCTATTTGGGAATTGATATTATAGGTAGACCTAATTGATCGGTGGCGATTTGTATTCTCTAACGGATCGAAAATGATATTCGAATTGAAATATAATCTTCTGAATTGGATCTTCGTTAACAGTAAATTATGTGGCTTTTCTTCATTTTGTCGTCTAAATACTTTAGTTTAGGCGAAGTTAATGAAACCTAGATTGATTAGATTTGAGGGTTCACAGAGGTAGATTCTTAGTGGCTGATGCAGTTTCTGATCGAATTTTTCTCTACCATTTAGAAAACTATTGTCTTTTGATTTGTGAGGTTCTCGGTTTCGTTGAGTATTTAGCATAATCATCACATAAACTTGATGAAGAAGAAGAAGCAGAGGTTAAGTGGTTGCAAAATTGAATTTGAGTTTCATTTCAAATTGTTGTTTTCAGGTTGGAAACTGTTGGTCAAAAGCCTACCTTCAACTGAATCTGTTTCATTGGGATTTTTCATACGTATGGTGATACATCAGTAAATTGTAAGCAGGAGAGGACTGAGCAACATGGGAGAACAAATGGATCCATTTTCCACTTCTAATCTCCCGGATTTCGTATCTTCCCAAAAGACTAGTAGACCGGTTAATCATGAAGGACAAAGTAACCGTGTGCATTCTGTTTCTGGCCTTAAGAAGAGAGGCCAATCTAGTCGTTCATGGGTGAAAATTGATCAATATGGGAACTCAACGGTGTTAGAGCTCGACAAAGCAACTATAATGAAGCGTTGTTCTTTACCATCTAGGGATTTGAGACTTCTTGACCCTTTGTTTATCTATCCTTCAAGTATTTTGGGGCGTGAGAAAGCAATAGTGGTTAGCCTTGAGAAGATCAGGTGTATTATCACAGCTGAAGAGGTTATTCTCATGAATGCTCGAGATGCATCTGTTGTTCAGTACCAATCAGAACTATGCAAACGCCTCCAATCGAACCAAAACCTAAATCTCAAAGGTCAATGATTTTGATATAGCTTTTGATGGCCTGGTAGTGTGAATACTGATTAGATTGCTGACAGAACTGTTATATGTGTTGGTGTCAGATGATTTACCTTTTGAATTTAAAGCGTTGGAGCTGGTTTTGGAACTATCTTGCTTGTCTTTAGATGCACAGGTAACCACATTGTCTTCTCTAATGTTCTAGTTTTGGGCTCCATCATATTTTTACGAGACTATACTGTACAATACGTCGTGTAACTGTTAAAAGTTTATAGCTATAAGCTACTGTTATGCTCACTAGCATTGGTGGACGTGATTCAATAGGTAAATGAGCTTGAGATGGAGGTGTATCCTGTTCTTGATGAATTAGCTACAAATATCAGCACCCTTAATCTGGAACACGTACGAAGGTTAAAGGGCCGTCTTCTTAACTTAACACAGAAAGTTCAGAAGGTTAAACACAAAGGACCCTTCAAATATGGAAAAAATAATCTGGTACCATGATTTGACTTTGAAGGTGGTAAAAAATTACAGGTTTGTGATGAAATAGAACACTTAATGGATGATGATGATGACATGGCTGAGATGTATTTGACTGAGAAAAAAGAAAGAGCCGAAGCTCATGCTTCAGAGGAGCTAGAAGATAACATTAATGAGGAATTTGACTCTTCTGGAATAGTTTCGAAGTCTGCACCAGTTTCACCTGTTGGTTCAACAAGTGGAACCTTTGGGAAGTTTCAAAGAGCTTTTAGCAGCATTGTTGGCTCACACCGAAGCTTGTTAAGCTCTTCTAGCGTTGGAGAGAACATTGATCAACTAGAGATGTTACTAGAAGCCTACTTTGTCGTTGTTGATAATACTCTGAGCAAATTATCATCGGTTAGATCTTAATCTTTTCTCAACTAGATATAGTTCATCATCTTGATTATTCTCTTGTGTTTGCAGCTGAAGGAGTATATAGATGATACAGAGGATTTGATCAACATCAAGCTGGTAAGGACAGACAGAATCTAGTTGTCTTTCTTTGTTCTTTTTTCATCACAGAATTCTCTGGATCCCTCTGACTTTGTTCTTCTTATTTTAGGGGAATGTACAGAATCAGTTGATTCAGTTTCAACTTCTTCTCACCGCAGCAACCTTTGTGGCAGCCATTTTTGCTGCTGTAACCGCAGTCTTTGGGATGAATTTGCAAGACTCTGTTTTCCAGAATCCGACAATGTTCCAGTATGTTTTGCTGGTAACAGGTATTGGATGTGGAATTTTGTACCTTGGTTTTGTGTTATACTTCAAGCACCAAAAAGTATTCCCTCTCTGAAAAACTTTTATTAGAAAACAGATACATGAGTTTCTCTTGTATATATGAACTAATAATCTTCTCAGTTTAAAAGAGCTGAGTTTAGGCTTAATCTTTAGTGAAATAAAATTTGGATATTGAAGAGTATTGATAAAAGTTTTATCCTCTCAAGAACGTGTTGTCTCTGTCAAGCTTATGAAGTAAATTTGTGATCCATTTAGTGTTTAGCTTGTGCTGAATATGCCTATTCAAATCACTTTCTATGTCCTGATGAGGCCATAAGAACCGCAACTGCAACTATGAACATGAAAATCATACTGAAAAGAAGACTATATGTTTTTCTTGATGATCTCCTGTACTCTCCAAACAGCACTATCCCCCAAAAAGTGCTTACAAGTGGAAGTGCCTGGAACCATCAAAATCAAAGTTAAGGATATGTTTGCTTCAATCTTAAATCATTGAACAGAGAATACGTTTCCTTGTGTAAACCTGAACAGCGCCTGCAGCTACATAACCAGCGGCTTGACCTCCTATAAACTGAAGACCATCACCAAATCCACAGAGAAAACCAGCCAAGAAAGACAAGCCTCGACCGTTCCAGTCATTTAAGTAAGCCTTGAAAGAAGATTTTGGAAGACCAAGTATAGGCCAATAGAGAAAACTGATGTTTAGTATCAGAGCGATCCCAGTTGCAGAGACTGAGAAGTAGAAATAGGCTGTGTACACATTGAGTTTTGGAACACCATGTTTCAAAGTGTGA